>CAXAKX010000821.1:0-236158 GCA_963969525.1 Ontholestes murinus
ATGCAAAGAAACATCACATACCTTATTTCAGAGGTGTGTTTATGAGGAATGCATTACCGAAAAGAATTCGAAAGCTTGAAAGCGGCATCATCAATTTAGATAATGAGGAAGGTCAAGGAACTCATTGGGTAGCTTATAAAAAACGTGGAAAATCTGTCGAATATTTTGATAGTTATGGAGATCTTCGACCGCCTAAGGAGGTAGAAAAATATTTCTTATCAAATAATGGTAACAATGAAATATCTTACAATTACAGAAAGTATCAGAAAAATACTGACACAAATTGTGGACAGCTTAGTCTGAAATTCTTGTTGAACCATTAATAAGGAAGTGTAACAAGTTATTATATTTACTTATAGAACGAAAGCCATGGAGAAGACATCGCACGCTTATACGTTCACGTTAAGTGGTAAAAGTTCGGAATTGAGTTGTGATTTCAATCCGGCAATATATTTAAATGAAGATGAAGAATATGAGATGGCTTTAATGAATTTTGAATCATTTAATTCAATACCAAATGTGGACGAGACAAACAATTTATTTCATTTCAAGACGAGTGATAATAAATCGCACGTAATTACATTACCTATGGGAATTTACGATATAGAGGACATTAATGAGTACATAGAGAAAGAACTGTTAGATAAGTATAAAAAATATAATGCACTCGTAAGTATTCGAGGAAATAGTAATACGCAAAGAGTGAGTATAAAGACTTCGGTGCTGATTGATTTCTCAAAAAAGAATAGTATTGGATCTTTACTCGGATTTAAAAGAGATATTGTTATGCAAGGGGAACATTGCGAATCTCATAAGATTGTTGATATTAATAAAGTAAACGCAATTCAAATATATTGCAATGTGGTAAGTGGATCTTATAATAACGGAGAACCTGTTCACGTGTTGTACCATTTTTTCCCAAAAGTACCGGCAGGCTTCAAAATAATTGAATCTCCACAGGAACGTATATATTTACCGGTATCGGGAAAAATTATCAGTTCATTGAAAGTGCGAGTACTGGATCAGTCGAACAATTTAGTAAATTTTAGAAGTGAGGAAATAACGGTAAGCGTACATCTAAGGCGAGTGGAATAGTTGAATTCGTTTTTCACTATGAAAATATACGGAAAATTGAAAAGAAAAAAAGAGTCTTCTGTATTAACGATGGATAGATTAGGAAAGTATAAATGGAAGGACAGTCGTAAGGTATCCTCCAGTGTAAGAAGAGAAGTGAAACCGTTAACACAACGAAATAGAAAATATCTTAGCAGTTTGGGATTTACTTTATTGAAGCAATAATAAATATAATGGATATATTAAATGTGACCGAGAAGATAAAAACAAATAACTCTATAGTAAGTTACGAATATCATACACATCAACCTTTTGGATCGTCAAGTTTTGATCATAATGACGAAATACGAATTAATGTTCCGGAAATAGACAATTATACTATACCTGGTGAAAGCTATTTATATGTAGAAGGGAGTGTTCGAAAAGTGGATAAAAATGAAGCTAGTAAGACTGCAAAGTTAGTAAATAATCCAGTAGCGTTCATGTTTAGTGATATTCGATATTTAATGAACGGAGTTCAGATTGACTCTGTGAGGAATCTTGGCGTCACATCGACTATGAAGGGATACTTTTCGTTTACAAAAAATGAAATAACAAAATTGGAAAATGCTGGTTGGGCAGAAAATGCAGAGACATGCGATGCATTAGATGAAAACGGCCACTTTAGTCTTAGTGTACCGTTACGAACACTATTAGGATTTGCAGAAGATTATAAAAAAGTTGTTTTGAATGTGAGGCAAGAGCTAATATTAATAAGGAATAACGACGATAATGATGTAATTCTTCAACCTGAGGCATCTAAAGGTGAGAAAGTGAAACTTATTATAGATAAAGTGATATGGAGGGTTCCTCATGTTACCGTGGGCCTTCGTGAGCAATTATCATTAACAAAGCTAACAGAGAAGAATGTCGACATCCACATACCATTCAGAAGTTGGGAAATTCATGAGTATCCTTCACTACCGGAAACAACGAAACACACCTGGGCAGTAAAAACTTCATCACAACTGGAAACACCAAGATTTATAATAATTGGATTTCAAAAGGCGCGCAAGGGAAACGTATCAAAGAGTATGTCAAAGTTTGATAATATAAAATTAAATAATTTGAATGTATACTTAAACGGAATTCGTTACCCTTATGATAATCTTAATGTTGATTATACAAAAAATCAGTATGCCATATTATACGACATGTATGCAAGGTTTCAACAATCTTACTATGTACAGGAAAGTGAACCAATGTTTTCTCCTAAGGAATATTTAGCAGTTGCACCGCTAGTAGGAATTGACTGCATGTATCAAGCGGACACTATTCATAAAAGTGCCGTAGAAATCAAAGTGGAATTTAATACGAAAGAGGCTGTACCAGCGGGTACATCAGCTTATTGCCTAATTTTACACGATAAAGCGTATTACTACACTCCTCTTACGAAAGTTGTTAAGGAGTTATTGTAAGAATACTACTGCAATTATATTTACGTAATAATCAGTTTAGTGCAGATCATCATCGAAGGCAGAGAGTCTAGTAAGTGAAGTGCAAGTGGCTTGCAATGGAAGTAAAAAAATATATTATTATTGATATACAAGGATTTCAAGTAAGAAAAAATCATTTTATACCTAAAGAAGTAGCAAGTTGTGATAGTAAAGGATGCATAAGCCACTTCATATTCAAACCTCCCTATGAATATACGTTTTTAAGTAGAAGAGATAAAAGGACTGTCGATTGGTTGACAAGAAATCATCACTGTTTAAAATGGAGTGACGGATTTGTACCATTGGAAAATTTTGAAGAAATTTTGCAAAGTTTGACTCGTAATATAGGTACTATATATGTAAAGGGTCACGAAAAAGCAATGCATATCAGCAAAGTAATTGATAAACCAGTAATTGAAGTGAGTGATAACATATCAAACATACAAAAAACTCTACCGTATTGTACATTTCATACATCAAGTGATTGTGTGTGTGCACTTACCAATGTATACAAATTAACTCCATTTATACGTAATTATTGAAATCAAATGATATGGAGGAGGAGGAGTCATCATGTAAAGGTGTAGATATATAAACCGTGAACTTGTACAATTTTGCTAGTGCATTTGTGTTGTTCATGATGACAAGTCTGGGTTATTGGATAATTCGTTCAACATATGGACAATGGATTATAAACAAAGTTTGGGAAGTTATAGAAAAGTACGAAAAGGATTTCGGTACTGCAAGTCTTACTGATGAAGATCTTGAGTTTCTGCCCCTGAACTACATACTGAAAAGGATGACCGCTCAAAACGTCGCCATGTTGTGGCATCAATTGCCATCACATTATCGAACAAATCAAGATTTAAGGGAGAAGCTCCCTTGTTTGCAGCATTATAACCAAGACAACATTCGCACTCATATCGATGGCCCTGCCCCTTCAAGAAAAGATTGTCATGGATGTATTTTTAAACATTTAGAAATTAATCAAAAAGTGTAAATTAACTAACGTTTTTTAATAAAGATATTGTAGTATATTAATAATGTTTTATTTGTATTCCTGTAACCCAATTTTAAGAAAGTGTTAATTTTTATTGTTAAAATTTCTTTCAAACAATTTATTTATTAATTAAGTTAATTGAATGACCAATGAGGTCTTTTTTCCAATTGGAGCAAAAGAAAAAAAGGAAAAAAGGAGGAAAAAAGGAAAAAGGAGGAAAGGAAGGAAAGGAAGGGAAAAAAAGAAAGGAGGAAAAAAGGAGAGGAGAAGAATATTTCTTTTTACAGACCACTCCTCCTTACCAACGTCTCCTCCTTTTAACACGCCTTCAATGCAGAGGGGATGGGAGTGGGAAAAAAGGAGTGGGGATACAAAATTTGGGTTCTTTCCGCACGCCGCCGCCAGCAGAAATTCCAGCCGCCGTAAATCCTACCTTGGACGGAACGCGTAGACGGACCGTTGCCGTTACAAGCCCGGCCGGCGAAAATCTGGTACCAGACGGAGCGTGCAGACCGACCGCAACCATTTCTGCCGCTGAAGGTGAAACAGCAGCGAGTGAGTATTTTTTTATATAATATTTAATTTTTCATACATTGGAACTGAAATAAATGAAAAAGTATAATTATGTATTTTTCTTTCTTTTTTTTTTACAGATTCCGGAATGACAGATTTTTTGAATCTTGTTACTCCTGGCGCTAGGTGGCTGACTGCAACTCATAGACGAGAATGCACATCACCCCGTAATGATGTACTGAATCAAGCCATGGTTGACGCTGACATTCTCAGTATTAGTAAAGATACAAGTGATACTGAGAATGTTGCGAGTACATCAATGCGGGGAAATGTAAGTTCCTTGGCAAGCGGGCAGCAATTTTACATGTCGTCGTCTAATTCTAATCGCAACAGATGGCGATATGGAAATTACTTGCCAAAACAAGAGTACAGGCAGCGACGTCGTGCCGAGAGGGACATGATGAGAAACAGGAGGAGAACAGTAAACGTTGACAGAAGTGACGTACAGCAAGGATCTGTACTTCGAAGACTGTTGGCGGTTCCTGAATCGATGTCGAGTATATCGATTACCCACCCCCAACAAACTGCACCGTCAACCAGTACTCGCTCCCATCCCAAAATATCATTAATGAATGTATCATCCATTCCAGAACCCGAAATCGAACCTGAAATCGAACCCGAAATCGAACCCGAAATAATTACAATCCTCTCCCAGACATCGGTAACTTCTGTGAATGTGCAAAAAGTTACCGTTCTGGAAAATATAACAGTTAAACCACCCACTAACGTAACTAACGAAATCCCTTGTAACTCACTCCCTTCCAACGAAATCCCTTCAAATGTAATTGTTCCAAGCTCGTCCCGGCCCGTGTCTCCTGTCATCAATTCCTCGTCCCGGCCCGTGTCTCCTGTCATCAATTCTTACAGTCAATCGATTGCTCGACAAGTCGGTAATAGGAGTCGCCAAGTAAGAAATTCTCTTACATTTTATCAAAAGTTGTATGATACTTTGTGTGAAAGCGAAACACGTGTAAATAACATGATTGAATCGTTAAATTTCGTTGCCGCTAATATGTCTAATTGTAATCCTGGTTTGTTGCCCGACCTAAAAGAGCAATTAAGACAAATTAGAGGCGAAAAGGAAACCGTGCAAAGGATCATAGCAACAATAAGATATTATGTAAGGGAATATAATCATTGATGACTTCTGTCAACGTTTCGTTCCCTGTTACCACGGATATTCGCTGCTGATTTGAACCTTAAATAATTTTCACTTGGCTAGAAAAAAGAAAAATCAAAGCTATTACAATATAATACGCCTAGAAAAAAAACCAAAGTTATAAAAAAACAGCTAGGATAACCAAATATATGTACATCAAGTAATAAATAAATGTTTAAGAATAAACGTGTGAATATTTTCCTTCATCCTAAAATAAAACCTTATTATCATAATATGTAGGTGAAGTCTATAATTTATAAAACGCAGAATTAATTTTTACCGCTACTTCGGGCGAACAACTTAATAATGTATTTATATATTCAAACATGTTCATTAATATGTATGCTAAAATATACAATAAGAAATTGAAAGTGTTTTTTTTTCTTTCTTAATAATGAGCAGCTACATTCCACAATCAAAATATCTAGGTGAGGTCATAAATTGTCCAGTTTATTGTATTCCATATTTAGTTCAGTAAAAACCTTCTTGGTGAGATGACATGCATCCCGTAAGTGTAACTTCACATGAATTATCATTACCGATACAAAATTTTGATAATGCATTATTACAACATCCGAGATTTAAAAAACACAGTGACCTTTTCGGAGGTGAATGTAAGAGAGGCTTAATTATAGGACCGAGTGCATGCGGAAAAACCAACATACTTCTTACACTACTTATTGCAAGGCATGGGTTAAGATATTTAAATATTTATTTATGTTCAAATTCATTGTACCAAGAGAAATATACATTTCTACGTGAATTAATGAAAACGATTCCAGAATGTGGTTATTATGAATATTCGGATATCGCAAGCCTAGAAGTTCCGACATGCATAAATGAATATTCCATTGTAATATTTGATGATGTGCCACCCACAGGTCACAATACAATAAAAGACTATTTTTCATACGGTCGACATAAAAATATTGACTGTTTTTACTTATGCCAGAGTTACAGTGCAATTCCAAAGCAGCTGATTAGAGATAATAGCAATTTGTTAATACTTTTTCGACAAGATGCAATGCATTTGAAACATATATATGATGATCACCTTACGGGGGACATGACTTTTGAAGAATTTAAGGACATTTGTCAAACGTGTTGGGTCAATCCTCATGATGTATTGGTAATTGATTTAGACTGTGGTAAAGAGGAAGGGAGATACCGCAAGGGTTTTGACAAATTTATAATTGTATAAATTTGGGTACAACTTCCTTTACCCTTTCAGTATAAGTGTGTACTTCGATAACACAATGGACAAAAATGTCGCTAGACAACTTGCAGAAGCTCGCACTTCTCTACGTGATAAAATTAGAACCTTGAAATCAAACATAGCTGAGTCTAAACAACATCTTGAAGCTACGTTCTCACCCCTCAGTGAGCCACTCAAAGAAATAGCAAGTAAACTTGAGGCTAATCGACTAGAACCCAGTGAATTTCTAGAAGATGATGATAATGACTTCGATGTATCACAAATTAAACCAGCCTACGCACCATCTCCAAAACAGTCTTTTAACATTAAAAAGAGAAGAAAACTTTCGAAAATATACCACGAACCGAAAAAAGAATTACTCGACGATACCTTAATGACACCTACTGCAGAAAACCTTCAACGGAAAGGAGATGTTAGTTTTTTAGATGATGAGGAAGTGATACAAAGTGCCCCATTTAATTCAACTCAAATTGTAGAAAAGCATGATGATTCAAAGACGGATTTTGAACAACAAGAAGAAGAACATGCGTATAGTGATGACGATGATGAAGGAGAAGTAACACTTCCTATGTATCATGCCCAGCAAAGTTTTAGAGAACAATTGAATAGCCCAGAAGTGCAAAATATATTACAACAATTTGATGAATTACCCAGACAATTTCTCATATATTTCAAAACACATACAAAAGCTGACCGCGACGAAAAATATGGCGTACATGAAGTTGACGGAAATTTATATGTTGGAAATTCTGAAATACAATTCGAAGGACGAGACATAAAGATAAATAATCAGATATATACGGGAACAAAAGGACTGTATGAACTCTTATTTAAGAAAAAACCTTCAAAATTTACTTTAATGGATAGCCGAAACTACAGAGATATATTGCAACGAACTAATGCCGCGCGTGTACAATATAATCCAAATAAAGCGATTGCAGCCAACAGAGGGTACAAGTATGTGTCAATAGTAAAACCAATTTTAATGGGTGACAGACCCCAGGTTTGGTGGGCAAAATTATGGAAGAGTGGAGGATCTCTGGAGAAAAACACAATGAAAAGGCAATTAATTCCAGGATCCACTATCGAGTACAAACATTGGGATGACCCCAATGAACTTGTAGATAGGTTACGTTTATTAATAGCTTCACAGCATGCAGGAAATTCATCACACAACAATGAAATTGTTTCAATAATCGAAGAATTAAAAGAGGCAAAAATTATTGTATAAAAACATATTCTTTGAATATACTCGTCATTCAGTGTGCAGCCAGGATACAGTTAGTTTACTTATATGACTCTTAATAAGTTTGGTGAACATCTTACCGGTGCTACCATGTCTGTAGACAAATTTGGTAAACATCTTTACGGACACAGCATTTCAAAACATAGACATTTTCAAAAGTTGAAAGATGATGTAAAGCAGCAGTCAACGCGAAAATCAATACAAGTCATCGGATTGTGGACTACTGGCCACGAAGCAGAACCTGGGATTTATCAAATTACAAATAAAGCAGCAACCTCAACGTTTGTTAATGAGGTGTACAGTGGTAAAGTAGTGAAGGTAGTTATGTATGGAGACAACGTTTGGGTCAGAATTAATGGTTAACCCTACAGGACCGAACTAAAAAAAAATCTTGTAACATTGAAACTCAATGATAAAATTCAAATAACTAGACGATTTGTAGACAGACCAGCATCAGCATCGGCCGTTGATATAGTAATTGAATCTGATAATGTCTAAAATTAAGCAAGACGTAGTGAAGGAACTGCATGCACCGGCTAGAAGAAACTTTAAAAGGCGTCGTGTTATTCTGAAGGGACTAAAAGATTTATATCAAGCAGATTTAGTTGAAATGATTCCGTATTCAAAGGAGAACAAGGGATTTAAGTATATATTAATGGTTATAAATGCTTTCTCTAAATTTGGATGGGCAGTACCTTTAAAGACTAAGACTGGGAAGGAAGTGACGCGAGCAATGCAAACAATACTGGACAAAAAGAAACTCATACCGAAAAACATTCAAACAGATCATGGCAAAGAATTTTACAACGCAGACTTCAAAACATTTCTTAAACAGTACAATATCAATCATTACAGTACTTATTCAACATTAAAGAGTTCCATTGTGGAAAGATTTAATAGAACCATCAAGGAAAGGATGTGGAAAGCGTTTTCATTGCAAGGTACATATAAATGGTTGGACTTACTACCAATTATTATAAAAAACTACAATAATAGCGTACATAGAACAATTGGAATGAAGCCGAAAGATGTTAATAATCGCAATGCAAAGCATCTTTTGAATACAGTGTATAGTTCATTAAAAATGATTGATACACTACCTCGGAAATTCAATGTAGGTGATCATGTAAGAATAAGTAAACACCGCCAAGCTTTCTCCAAAAACTATACACCTAATTGGTCAAACGAAATATTTAAAATCTCTAAAGTGCAAAATACAATGCCGCGAACCTATCTACTGCAGGATGCACAAGGTGAAAATATTGGAGGATTCTATGAAGTGGAACTGAAGAAAGTCGCACACCCTGATGTTTATTTGGTAGAGAAAGTAATAAGACGTAAGGGAAATAAAGTTCTCGTCAAGTGGTTAGGATTGGATAGCTCACACAATTCCTGGATATCGAAGAAAAATGTGTTGTAATTATGTTATATAACTTTATTGCCTGTGTATTCGTTTTAAGTAAATAAAACAACTTTTTTTAAAATATATACAATTTATTTACAACCTATACAATACATTAACAAATTATATATACAAAAATATGTACTTTAATATAAATACGTAATGAACAATTTATACAATCTTATTTACTACATATACAATACATAAATCAAACGTAATACATAGAAAACAAGTATAAGGTAACAATTTATACAAAACTTAAAAACATAAAATTAATTATATAACCTATCGTATTCTTCATTTAATATTTGATTTATACATTCATCTTCTTGAATTTGTTTAATTTGTTTATGACCCCAAGCCAATGTGCCAATTTTATCTGGTAAAATGTAACGTTTATCGTCAGTAGCAGACAAAGCAATTTTATTTTTTAGTTCTGTAAAAACTACATGGTAATCAGAACGGAATGTATACATTTTCTTGAAAATTTCTCCCCCCTCTTCCACTATACGTTTATAATCACACAGAGTCAATTATTTTTTAATAACATATTTTTTTACACCTTTTGCTTTCTTAACGCAATCTGAAAGTGTATTGATGCAGTATGCTTTAGCTCCTGTACCAAAAAACGATGTAATAATATTACCGGCAAATTCATCCTTCATTTTACCTATAACTGACTTGTTTCGAGGTATGTTATGAACATTATTTTCAGGATAATTGGAAGTATCAAAGTGCTCAATATTATTTTTGATATCATCGTAAATATTTTCAGTAAATACTTCAATTATTAATGAATCACGTTTTAAAAAATCATAATAGAATTTATAAACTACAGTTTTAGCTAACTCTAATATACTAAAACCTACGTACAATGGTTTATTGTAATGTATTTTTACAATAGACATTTCCACAGCTATTAAATTTTCACAAAATATTTTGGTAGATTTAAAATTTGGTTTCGCGATAAATACTTCCGCCCCTGGTTTTCTATAACGCGTCTCCCAATGACTCAATAAACGAATGTCAACTCTATTTTCTACATTTTCCATGGTTTTTCCAAATACAATGTTATTCATGGCTTTGTAATGATTCCTTTCAAACGCGTTACTTGACTGTCTTCGCTTTTCCGTATTAAAATCAATATATGACTGCATCCAATTGCTCTGTTCAAATTCGAGAATTCTATGGGTGCGTTTCAATATTAATCCATGATTTAAACATTGTTTTAAATTCATGTAGTGTATAATGTACTTCTCCTTATCGTACAATGTTGGTACTAATTTCTTATGTTTAGAATTTTCAGGGTTACGCAATTCAGGACAAAATGGCAAATCGTTATGTGTATCATGTAAACATTGAGGATAATCCAAGTCAACTTCCAAAACGTAACCGGTACTAGAATTATTATCAATCTGTAAAACATCAAAATTTTCTAATTCCCGAGCATTCAACCAGCGAAATTTACCTGTAGGCAGTTTTGATTGCATTGCAAAACCGTACAGGTTGGTAGCATCTAAATATGCAATATAAGATATTGGTTGCGTATCATTGAACTCACTTAAAAATTTATTATTTGCTTCGGATTTACGATGAGAACACATACTAAGCCCCCCGCGAATCCCCCTTTTAAAAAAGAAAAACATATCGACGTCTGTAAGGAGTTCCAGTTGAACCCCAGTCATTTTTAATAAAGCGTCCCACCCGAACCCTGGTGCCGTAAAGTAATGTGCCGGATCTAATGTATAATATTGTAATGAAACACTGCGATAATTTTCAAATATGTCGGCCAAAAGTAACACGTCTGAAGTTAAATAAAGTAAGGAATAATCTCCCAATGTTTCACAATTAAACACTTGCCAGACAGTCTGTGCCCTGTTATAATTATCATGTGATACATCAGAATCTGTTAATGAATCATAAAACGCTTCACGTTCTGGTAACTTCGAATAATTTATTTTATCAAAGGAATCCATAAAATCATAGGGAAATATTCCTTTCTGCCTTACTAAATTGAACTTAATGTTGTCAGGAAAATATTTTCGTACTTGTTCACATTGGTTGTCATCTAAATAACTACCAAGTTTTGCAAGGGAGCAAGATAAAAATCGAAAAGAATCTACAAACCTTAAGTTTATAAATACTCGCCTCATTCTACCTTTTATATCTTGTGAATCTGCGACGTGAACTTTTTTACTAAAGGAAATATACTTTTCTTTATTTTGTGCAATTACGTCAACATCTTCACCATTCATCGCAATGTTCTTTATAAACATATGAGAATCATAATTTGATAAATTGTGAAAAAACACCGGAATAAATTTTGGAATTTTATAGTTGACATTACATACCGAGTGAGCAGGACCTCGAAACAAGCCAGTTAAATGGTCATGATCATGAACTTTATCTTTTACATTACTAATTATTTTCTTACAAATATGACAAATATTTTTTTCAAACTCTATCTGATCAGCACTTGTCAAGGGAAGCATTTGTATCACTACTCCTAAGTGATTATTATAAATGTACTTTATATCCTCTTCTAATTGCTTTACAAACTCAATAGCAGCATCTTTCCCGATATATTTTTTAAAAATGGATAATGAATCATCGTAACTACATTTTATATAATATGCGAAAGCATATGGTTCGTGCCGAAAGCACTTCATAGTGTATGATTCATTATCCATTATATTATTTTTTACTTGATCCACTGGACATAATAATGCTTCAAAATCAGCATAGACAACAAACGGAACTTTCAGCTGCCTTTCGTAATGTTCAAATTGTAAAATATTAGACAGTACTTCTTCACCCAGACTATTTATGCGATAATTTGTGTCAGGTAAAACAGCTTTTACTTTACCGCAATCTTCTTCCCTATGCCGAGTAACTTTTTCTATAGAACTAAAGTATAATAAACATCCGTCACAAATAAATTTTTCGTGTCCATGTAACGATAACTGATTTCCTACTAAACGTGACAAATTTCGAATCCAACAGTAGTGACTATTACCACCATCATCATTCGTTATATACAATAAGTTTACTGTAACGTTCCACAATCCCGTTGAAATTTGTAATGGTACTACTTCGTAACTAACCTTATTATCCCGAATCTCTTTATTGAGACCGTACACGTTCACGCAAATATTGTTCTTATTTTCAAACTTGTTGATGTCTCTTATTTTCACAGGAAATTCCAAGTCCGAAAAGTCACACACTGTAGAGTAGTGGGGGTATGATGATGTCCGGTTAGATAATCCAGTCGGAGATCGTAAAGCAGAAGTTATTGCCCAAGCAAAACATGCCTGATCGTTGTTTTGCACATTTATTACGGCCTTCTTCGATTGTATGGACGTCGGAAGGTTTATATATGTAGACGCCCTCAATGGATTGTACTTATTTATGGTCACCTCCATATACAAAATTTCAAATAATGTCCACCCTATAGAAACAATTCATCATTACTTTCTAAATTAAATCAAATCATAAAAAATCTTTACATATTATATTCAACACGTATTTGTAGGAAATAAATAAAATTAATTCAAATTATATATACATACCTGAATCACGTTCTTGAAATTCGGACATTTTATTTAATATTTCATCTATAAACTCGTAATATTTTCCGTAAACATCACTGCCCACTGTTAACACTTTATTTTTGGTATTAAATGTCTTCATCTCCACATTTTCCTTATTGGATAAAAAGTACAATCCTCCACATTCCAAATTTACTTTAACACTACCAAATATTTCGCGTTTAGCTTCTATTAATGTCAGAACTTTTTCTCTTATTAAATGTGCAAACTCGAGCATATCAACATGATGTCCACGTTCAGACACTCTAAATGTTTCGCTTTTCTGCCCAAATGCAGATGCCAACTTTTCTACACCATCATCAACTATTATAAATCCATTATTCTTATGAGCAGCACTTTTTAGGTGGCCAGACATACATTTCTTCTTTACTGGTACGTTGCAAATTTCACATGTTACGACGTCGGACAATGATCGCTTCTTAGCATTTGAGGTACTAGGATTTTCTTGAACTACTTTTGCACTTCCTACACAAGAATTTATCTTGTGACGCCTTACATTGTCTTTCCTTGAAAAAGTCTTACCACAATCTAGGCAGGGAAACATGGTGCTATTGGGTAGTAAATAAACAAATTTTACTTAAACACTATATGATGAAGAACGATGAAGTCGAACTGAGTGCTTACAATGAACTGAGAGACGAAAAGGGGTCCACTCTATAAAACAGCAGGTTAACCTTGAGTGATATTACTCCACTCAAGGTTAACCTCTATTACAAGTAAACTTGAGGAAAGCAATTTGATTTATAATTCAATCTTCGTCAGTATCGGCCATGTCCGTATCTGACTCAGATATACTGGATAATTCATAATAAAACGGTTCATCTTCAATGTCTGACAAATCCGAGTTAGACATACTCCGAAATAAATCTCTAGCATTAAGCTCAAATAGTGGCATGGCAAAACAGAAATCACAATATCTTTTTTCCTGTCTAATGAATTCTATTACCTCACCACCACTCATTAGAACCGTTTTACAATACCTAGTCCTAAACAACTTCATACGCTCTGGCTGATGGTAATTGAGCCCCCTACAATGCACACAATACCTCTCTCCATTTGTATCAATCCAGAATTTTTTTTTCACCACTACAATATATCTTTGTGTCCAAGATATCTGCATGAGTCTTCCAAAATTTTCAGCAAATAGGGCGACTGCTATATATCTTTGCAATCTAACCCCACAACTGAAAGGTAGCCGACGTTTGTATTGTGGGTAAAACTTTTCCGGTCTCTCGTCATTATACACCCAGTTCACGTGTTTCCACCAAAATTCCATTATACTTCCCAAAGGCTTCGGGATCTCACCCTGCACTACTAATTCTTTTATTTTAAATCTATTGTCCAAAATCCGCACACATATTACTTTTAAAACAATATAGAGCAGGCTAAGAGGCTCTCTTCTTCCTACTCTTCGCACTGCCAGTGGATTCATTTTTTTGCAGATTGTAAAATTCGAGTAACACAATTTACAAAACTAATTTCGAATATCTATTACAATTCAATTTATTTAATTCCAGCGTTCCCTCTCTCCTAATTTAAAAGGATAACACGTATTTTAAAGGTCGAGGTTACTTGAAGGTCAAGGCCACTTGAAGGTCATTTGAATGTCAAGGTCGTTTGAAGGTCAAGGTCATTTGAATGTCAAGGTCGTTTGAAGGTCAAGGTCATTTGAATGTCAAGGTCATTTGAATGTCAAGGTCATTTGAATGTCAAGGTCATTTGAATGTCAAAGTTTAAAAGTCAAGGTCACGTGAAGGTCAATCAAGTTCAAGGTCAGGCGCATCCTCTGACCTTGAACTAGCCGATTCTAGAACCTCCTCTGACCCTCAAGGTCAGAGGAGGTTCTAGAATCGGCTAGTTCCCCCTACTCTTATTGTTATTGTTATTGTTATTTCTTATTGTTATTTCCTATTGTTATTGTTATTTCTTTTTGTTATTGTTATTTCTTATTGTTATTGTTATTGTTATTTTTTATTGTTACTGTTATTTCTTATTGTTATTGTTATTTCTTATTGTTATTGTTATTTCTTATTGTTATTGTTATTTCTTATTCTTATTGTTATTTCCTATTGTTATTGTTATTTCTTTTTGTTATTGCTATTTCTTATTGTTATTGTTATTTCTTATTGGTATTGTTATTTCTTATTGTTATTGTTCTTTCTTATTGTTATTGTTATTGTTATTCCTTATTATTATTGTAATTTCTTATTGTTATTGTTATTTCTTGTTGTTATTGTTATTTCTTATTGTTATTGTTATTTCTTATAGTTATTGTTATTTCTTATTGTTAGTGTTATTTCTTATTGTTATTGTTATTTCTTATTGTTATTGTTATTTCTTATTGTTATTGTTATTTCTTATTGTTATTGTTATTTCTTATTGTTATTGTTATTTCCTATTGTTATTGTTATTTCTTATTGTTATTGTTATTTCTTATTGTTCTTTCTTATTGTTATTGTTATTTCTTATTGTTATTGTTATTTCTTATTGGTATTGTTATTTCTTATTGTTATTGTTCTTTCTTATTGTTATTGTTATTGTTATTTTTTATTGTTACTGTTACTTCTTATTGTTATTGTTATTTCTTATTGTTATTGTTATTTCTTATTGTTATTGTTATTTCTTATTGTTATTGTTATTTCTTATTGTTATTGTTATTGTTATTTCTTATTGTTATTGTTATTTCTTATTGTTATTTCCTATTGTTATTGTTATTTCTTTTTGTTATTGTTATTTCTTATTGTTATTGTTATTGTTATTTTTTATTGTTACTGTTATTTCTTATTGTTATTGTTATTTCTTATTGTTATTGTTATTTCTTATTGTTATTGTTATTTCTTATTGTTATTGTTATTTCTTATTGTTATTGTTATTTCTTATTGTTATTGTTATTTCCTATTGTTATTGTTATTTCTTTTTGTTATTGCTATTTCTTATTGTTATTGTTATTTCTTATTGTTATTGTTATTTCTTATTGGTATTGTTATTTCTTATTGTTATTGTTCTTTCTTATTGTTATTGTTATTGTTAGTCCTTATTATTATTGTTATTTCTTATTGTTATTGTTATTTCTTGTTGTTATTGTTATTTCTTATTGTTATTGTTATTTCTTATAGTTATTGTTATTTCTTATTGTTAGTGTTATTTCTTATTGTTATTGTTATTTCTTATTGTTATTGTTATTTCTTATTGTTATTGTTATTTCTTATTGTTATTGTTATTTCTTATTGTTATTGTTATTTCCTATTGTTATTGTTATTTCTTATTGTTATTGTTATTTCTTATTGTTATTGTTATTACTTATTGTTATTGTTATTTCTTATTGTTCTTTCTTATTGTTATTGTTATTTCTTATTGTTATTGTTATTTCTTATTGTTATTGTTATTTCTTATTGTTATTGTTATTTCTTATTGTTATTGTTATTTCCTATTGTTATTGTTATTTCTTTTCGTTATTGTTATTACTTATTGTTATTGTTATTTCTTTTTGTTATTGTTATTTCTTATTGTTATTGTTATTTCTTATTGTTACTGTTATTTCTTATTGTTATTGTTATTTCCTATTGTTATTATTATTTCTTATTGTTATTATTATTTCTTATTGTTATTGTTATTTCTTATTGTTATTGTTATTTCCTATTGTTATTGTTATTTCTTATTGTTATTGTTATTTCTTATTGTTATTGCTATTTCTTATTGTCATTGTTATTTCTTATTGTTATTGTTATTTCTTATTGTTATTGTTATTTCTTATTGTTATTGTTATTTCCTATTGTTATTGTTATTTCCTTTTGTTATTGTTATTACTTATTGTTATTGTTATTTCTTTTTGTTATTGTTATTTCTTATTGTTATTGTTATTTCTTATTGTTATTGTTATTTCTTATTGTTATTGTTATTGCCTATTGTTATTGTTATTTCTTATTGTTATTGTTCTTTCTTATTGTTATTGTTATTTCTTATTGTTATTGTTATTTCTTATTGTTATTGTTATTTATTACTGTTGTTGTTATTTCTTATTGTTATTTCATATTGTTATTGTTATTTCTTATTGTTATTGTTATTTCTTATTATTATTGTTATTTTTTATTGTTAGTGTTATTTCTTATTGTTATTGTTAGTTCTTATTGTTATTGTTATTTCTTATTGTTATTGTTATTTCCTATTGTTATTATTATTTCTTATTGTTATTGTTATTTCTTATTGTTATTGTTATTTCTTATTGTTATTGTTATTTCTTATTGTTATTGTTATTTCTTTTTGTTATTGATATTTCTTATTGTTATTGTTATTTCTTATTGTTCTTTCTTATTGTTATTGTTATTTCTTATTGTTATTGTTATTTCTTATTGTTCTTTCTTATTGTTATTGTTATTTCTTATTGTTATTGTTATTTCTTATTGTTATTGTTATTTCTTATTGTTATTGTTATTTCTTATTGTTATTGTTATTTCTTATTGTTATTGTTATTTCTTATTGTTATTGTTATTTCTTATTGTTATTGTTATTTCTTATTGTTATTGTTATTTCCTATTGTTATTATTATTTCTTATTGTTATTGTTATTTCTTATTGTTATTGTTATTTCTTATTGTTATTGTTATTTCCTATTATTATTGTTATTTCTTATTGTTATTGTTATTTCTTATTGTTATTGTTATTTCTTATTGTTATTGTTATTTCCTATTGTTATTGTTATTTCTTTTTGTTATTGTTATAACTTATTGTTATTGTTATTTCTTTTTGTTATTGTTATTTCTTATTGTTATAGTTATTGTTATTTCTTATTGTTATTGTTATTTCTTATTGTTATTGTTATTGCCTATTGTTATTGTTATTTCTTATTGTTATTGTTCTTTCTTATTGTTATTGTTATTTCTTATTGTTATTGTTATTTATTACTGTTGTTGTTATTTCTTATTGTTATTGTTATTTCATATTGTTATTGTTATTTCTTATTATTATTGTTATTTCTTATTGTTAGTGTTATTTCTTATTGTTATTGTTAGTTCTTATTGTTATTGTTATTTCTTATTGTTATTGTTATTTCTTATTGTTATTGTTATTTATTATTGTTATTGTTATTTCCTATTGTTATTGTTATTTCTTATTGTTATTGTTATTTATTATTGTTATTGTTATTTCTTATTGTTATTGTTATTTCTTATTGTTATTGTTATTTCTTTATTGTTCTTTCTTATTGTTATTGTTATTTCTTATTGTTATTGTTATTTATTATTGTTATTGTTATTTCTTATTGTTATTTCTTATTGTTATTGTTATTTTCTATTGTTATTGTTACTTCTTTTTGTTATTGTTATTACTTATTGTTATTGTTATTTCTTTTTGTTATTGTTATTTCTTATTCTTATTGTTGTTTCTTATTTTTATTGTTATTTCTTATTGTTATTGTTATTTCTTATTGTTATTGTTATTTCTTATTGTTATTGTTATTTCTTATTGTTATTGTTATTTCTTATTGTTATTGTTATTTCTTATTATTATTGTTATTGTTATTTCTTATTGGTATTGTTATTTCCTATTGTTATTGTTATTTATTATTGTTATTGTTATTTCTTATTGTTATTGTTATTTCATATTGTTATTGTTATTTCTTATTGTTAGTGTTATTTCTTATTGTTATTGTTATTTATTATTGTTATTGTTATTTATTATTGTTATTGTTATTTCCTATTGTTATTGTTATTGTTATTGATATTTCTTATTGTTATTGTTATTTCTTATTGTTATTGTTATTTCTTATTGTTATTGTTATTTCTTATTGTTATTGTTATTTCTTATAGTTATTGTTATTTCTTATAGTTATTGTTATTTCTTATTGTTATTGTTATTTCTTATTGTAATTGTTATTTCCTATTGTTATTGTTATTTCTTATTGTTATTGTTATTTCTTATTGTTATTTTTATTTCTTAATGTTATTGTTATTTCTTATTGTTATTGTTATTTCTTATTGTTATTGTTATTTCTTATTGTTATTTCTTATTGTTATTGTTATTTCTTATTGTTATTGTTATTTCTTATTGTTATTGTTATTTCTTATTGTTATTGTTATTTATTATTGTTATTGTTATTTCTTATTGTTATTGTTATTTGTTATTGTTATTGTTGTTTCTTATTGTTATTGTTATTTCTTATTGTTATTGTTATTTCTTAATATTATTGTTATTTCTTATTGTTATTGTTATTTCTTTTTGTTATTGTTATTTCTTATTGTTATTGTTATTTCTTATTGTTTTTGTTATTTCTTATTGATATTGTTATTTCTTATTGTTATTGAAATTTCTTATTGTTACTGTTATTTCTTATTGTTATTGTTATTTTTTATTGTTATTGTTATTTCTTATTCTTATTGTTATTTCTTATTGTCATTGTTATTTCTTATTATTATTGTTATTTCTTATTGTTATTGTTATTTCTTATAGTTATTGTTATTTCTTATTGTTATTGTTATTTCTTATTGGTATTGTTATTTCCTATTGTTATTGTTATTTCTTATTATTATTGTTATTTCTTATTGTTAGTGTTATTTCTTATTGTTATTGTTATTTATTATTGTTATTGTTATTTCCTATTGTTATTGTTATTGTTATTGTTATTTCTTATTGTTATTGTTATTCGTATTTCTTATTGTTATTGTTATTTCTTATTGTTATTGTTATTTCTTATTATTATTGTTATTTCTTATTGTTATTGTTATTTCTTATAGTTATTGTTATTGTTATTTCTTATTGTTATTGTTATTTCTTATTGTTATTGTTATTTCTTATTATTATTGTTATTTCTTATTGTTATTGTTATTTCTTATAGTTATTGTTATTGTTATTTCTTATTGGTATTGTTATTTCCTATTGTTATTGTTATTTATTATTGTTATTGTTATTTCTTATTTTTATTGTTATTTCATATTGTTATTGTTATTTCTTTTTATTATTGTTATTTCTTATTGTTAGTGTTATTTCTTATTGTTATTGTTATTTCTTATTGTTATTGTTATTTCTTATTGTTATTGTTATTTATTATTGTTATTGTTATTTCCTATTGTTATTGTTATTTCTTATTGTTATTGTTATTTCTTATTGTTATTGTTATTTCTTATTGTTATTGTTATTTCTTATAGTTATTGTTATTTCTTATAGTTATTGTTATTTCTTATTGTTATTGTTATTTCTTATTGTTATTGTTATTTCCTATTGTTATTGTTATTTCTTATTGTTATTGTTATTTCTTATTGTTATTGTTATTTCTTAATGTTATTGTTATTTCTTATTGTTATTGTTATTTCTTAATATTATTGTTATTTCTTTTTGTTATTGATATTTCTTATTGTTATTGTTATTTCTTATTGTTCTTTCTTATTGTTATTGTTATTTCTTATTGTTATTGTTATTTCGTATTGTTATTTCCTATTGTTATTGTTATTTCCTATTGTTATTGTTATTTCTTTTTGTTATTGTTATTACTTATTGTTATTGTTATTTCTTTTTGTTATTGTTATTTCTTATTGTTATTGTTATTTCTTATTGTTTTTGTTATTTCTTATTGTTATTGTTATTTCTTATTGTTATTGTTATTTCTTATTGTTATTGTTATTTCCTATTGTTATTGTAATTTCTTATTGTTATTGTTATTTCTTATTGTTATTGTTATTTCTTATTGTTATTGTTATTTCTTATGGTTATTGTTATTTCTTATTGTTATTCGTATTGTTATTTCTTATTGTTATTTTTATTTCTTATTGTTATTGTTATTTCTTAATGTTATTGTTATTTCTTATTTTTATTGTTATTTCTTATTGTTATTGTTATTTCTTATTGTTATTGTGGTTTCTTATTGTTATTGTTATTTCTTATTGTAATTGTTATTTCTTAATATTATTGTTATTTCTTATTGTTATTGTTATTTCTTATTGTTATTGTTATTTCTTTTTGTTATTGTTATTTCTTATTGTTATTGTTATTTCTTATTGTTTTTGTTATTTCTTATTGATATTGTTATTTCTTATTGTTATTGTTATTTTTTTATTGTTATTGTAATTTCTTATTGTTACTGTTATTTCTTATTGTTATTGTTATTTTTTATTGTTATTGTTATTTCTTATTGTAATTGTTATTTCTTATTGTTATTGTTATTTCTTATTGTCATTGTTATTTCTTATTATTATTGTTATTTCTTATTGTTATTGTTATTTCTTATAGTTATTGTTATTTCTTATTGTTATTGTTATTTCTTATTGGTATTGTTATTTCCTATTGTTATTGTTATTTATTATTGTTATTGTTATTTCTTATTGTTATTGTTATTTCTTATTATTATTGTTATTTCTTATTGTTAGTGTAATTTCTTATTGTTATTCTTATTTCTTATTGTTATTGTTATTTCTTATTGTTATTGTTATTGTTATTGTTATTTTTTATTGTTATTGTTATTTCTTATTGTTATTGTTATTGTTATTTCTTATTGTTATTGTTATTTCTTATTGTTATTGTTATTTCTTATTGTTATTGTTATTTCTTATTGTGATTGTTATTTCTTAATATTATTGTTATTTCTTTTCGTTATTGATATTTCTTATTGTTATTGTTATTTCTTATTGTTCTTTCTTATTGTTATTGTTATTTCTTATTGTTATTTCCTATTGTTATTGTTATTTATTATTGTTATTGTTATTTCTTATTGTTATTGTTATTTCATATTGTTATTGTTATTTCCTATTATTATTGTTATTTCTTATTGTTAGTGTTATTTCTTATTGTTATTGTTATTTCTCATTATTATTGTTATTTCTTATTGTTATTGTTATTTCTTATTGTTATTGTTATTTCTTATTGTTATTGTTATTTCTTATTGTTATTGTTATTTCCTATTGTTATTGTTATTTCTTTTTGTTATTGTTATTTCTTATTGTTATTGTTATTTCTCATTATTATTGTTATTTCTTATTGTTATTGTTATTTCTTATTGTTATTGTTATTTCTTATTGTTATTGTTATTTCTTATTGTTATTGTTATTTCTTATTGTTATTGTTATTTCCTATTGTTATTGTTATTTCTTTTTGTTATTGTTATTACTTATTGTTATTGTTATTTCTTTTTGTTATTGTTATTTCTTATTGTTATTGTTATTGTTATTTCTTATTGTTATTGTTATTTCTTATTGTTATTGTTATTTCTTATTGTTATTGTTATTTCTTATTGTTATTGTTATTGCCTATTGTTATTGTTATTTCTTATTGTTATTGTTCTTTCTTATTGTTATTGTTATTTCTTATTGTTATTGTTATTTATTACTGTTGTTGTTATTTCTTATTGTTATTGTTATTTCATATTGTTATTGTTATTTCTTATTGTTATTGTTATTTCTTATTATTATTGTTATTTCTTATTGTTAGTGTTATTTCTTATTGTTATTGTTAGTTCTTATTGTTATTGTTATTTCTTATTGTTATTGTTATTTATTATTGTTATTGTTATTTCCTATTGTTATTGTTATTTCTTATTGTTATTGTTATTTCTTATTGTTATTGTTATTTCTTATTGTTATTGTTATTTCTTATTGTTATTGTTATTTCTTATTGTTATTGTTATTTCCTATTGTTATTGTTATTACTTATTGTTATTGTTATTTCTTTTTGTTATTGTTATTTCTTATTCTTATTGTTGTTTCTTATTTTTATTGTTATTTCTTATTGTTATTGTTATTTCTTATTGTTATTGTTATTTCTTATTGTTATTGTTATTTCTTATTGTTATTGTTATTTCTTATTATTATTGTTATTGTTATTTCTTATTGGTATTGTTATTTCCTATTGTTATTGTTATTTATTATTGTTATTGTTATTTCTTATTGTTATTGTTATTTCATATTGTTATTGTTATTTCTTTATATTATTGTTATTTCTTATTGTTAGTGTTATTTCTTATTGTTATTGTTATTTATTATTGTTATTGTTATTTCCTATTGTTATTGTTATTTCTTATTGTTATTGTTATTTCTTATTGTTATTGTTATTGTTATTTCTTATTGTTATTGTTATTTCTTATTGTTATTGTTATTTCTTATTGTTATTGTTATTTCCTATTGTTATTGTTATTTCTTATTGTTATTGTTATTTCTTATTGTTATTGTTATTTCTTAATGTTATTGTTATTTCTTATTGTTATTGTTATTTCTTAATATTATTGTTATTTCTTTTTGTTATTGATATTTCTTATTGTTATTGTTATTTCTTATTGTTCTTTCTTATTGTTATTGTTATTTCTTATTGTTATTGTTATTTCTTATTGTTATTTCCTATTGTTATTGTTATTTCCTATTGTTATTGTTATTTCTTATTGTTATTGTTATTTCTTTTTGTTATTATTATTTCTTATTGTTATTGTTATTTCTTATTGTTATTGTTATTTCTTATTGTTATTGTTATTTCTTATTGTTATTGTTATTTCCTTTTGTTATTGTTATTTCTTATTGTTATTGTTATTTCTTATTGTTATTGTTATTTCTTATTGTTATTCGTATTGTAATTTCTTATTGTTATTTTTATTTCTTATTGTTATTGTTATTTCTTAATGTTATTGTTATTTCTTATTCTTATTGTTATTTCTTATTGTTATTGTTATTTCTTATTGTTATTGTTATTTCTTATTGTTATTGTTATTTCTTATTATTATTGTTATTTCTTATTGTTATTGTTGTTTCTTATTGTTATTGTTATTTCTTATTGTTATTGTTATTTCTTAATATTATTGTTATTTCTTTTTGTTATTGTTATTTCTTATTGTTATTGTTATTTCTTATTGTTTTTGTTATTTCTTATTGATATTGTTATTTCTTATTGTTATTGTTATTTTTTTATTGTTATTGTAATTTCTTATTGTTACTGTTATTTCTTATTGTTATTGTTATTTTTTATTGTTGTTTCTTATTGTTATTGTTATTTCTTATTGTTATTGTTATTTCTTAATATTATTGTTATTTCTTATTGTTATTGTTATTTCTTATTGTTATTGTTATTTCTTTTTGTTATTGTTATTTCTTATTGTTATTGTTATTTCTTATTGTTATTGTTGTTTCTTCTTGTTATTGTTATTTCTTATTGTTATTGTTATTTCTTAATATTATTGTTATTTCTTATTGTTATTGTTATTTCTTATTGTAATTGTTATTTCTTATTGTTATTGTTATTTCTTATTGTCATTGTTATTTCTTATTATTATTGTTATTTCTTATTGTTATTGTTATTTCTTATAGTTATTGTTATTGTTATTTCTTATTGTTATTGTTATTTATTATTGTTATTGCTATTTCCTATTGTTATTGTTATTGTTATTGTTATTTCTTATTGTTATTGTTATTTCTTATTGTTATTGTTATTGTTATTTCTTATTGTTATTGTTATTTCATATTGTTATTGTTATTTCTTTATATTATTGTTATTTCTTATTGTTAGTGTTATTTCTTATTGTTATTGTTATTTATTATTGTTATTGTTATTTCCTATTGTTATTGTTATTTCTTATTGTTATTGTTATTTCTTATTGTTATTGTTATTGTTATTTCTTATTGTTATTGTTATTTCTTATTGTTATTGTTATTTCTTATTGTTATTGTTATTTCCTATTGTTATTGTTATTTCTTATTGTTATTGTTATTTCTTATTGTTATTGTTATTTCTTAATGTTATTGTTATTTCTTATTGTTATTGTTATTTCTTAATATTATTGTTATTTCTTTTTGTTATTGATATTTCTTATTGTTATTGTTATTTCTTATTGTTCTTTCTTATTGTTATTGTTATTTCTTATTGTTATTGTTATTTCTTATTGTTATTTCCTATTGTTATTGTTATTTCCTATTGTTATTGTTATTTCTTATTGTTATTGTTATTTCTTTTTGTTATTATTATTTCTTATTGTTATTGTTATTTCTTATTGTTATTGTTATTTCTTATTGTTATTGTTATTTCTTATTGTTATTGTTATTTCCTTTTGTTATTGTTATTTCTTATTGTTATTGTTATTTCTTATTGTTATTGTTATTTCTTATTGTTATTCGTATTGTAATTTCTTATTGTTATTTTTATTTCTTATTGTTATTGTTATTTCTTAATGTTATTGTTATTTCTTATTCTTATTGTTATTTCTTATTGTTATTGTTATTTCTTATTGTTATTGTTATTTCTTATTGTTATTGTTATTTCTTATTATTATTGTTATTTCTTATTGTTATTGTTGTTTCTTATTGTTATTGTTATTTCTTATTGTTATTGTTATTTCTTAATATTATTGTTATTTCTTTTTGTTATTGTTATTTCTTATTGTTATTGTTATTTCTTATTGTTTTTGTTATTTCTTATTGATATTGTTATTTCTTATTGTTATTGTTATTTTTTTATTGTTATTGTAATTTCTTATTGTTACTGTTATTTCTTATTGTTATTGTTATTTTTTATTGTTGTTTCTTATTGTTATTGTTATTTCTTATTGTTATTGTTATTTCTTAATATTATTGTTATTTCTTATTGTTATTGTTATTTCTTATTGTTATTGTTATTTCTTTTTGTTATTGTTATTTCTTATTGTTATTGTTATTTCTTATTGTTATTGTTGTTTCTTCTTGTTATTGTTATTTCTTATTGTTATTGTTATTTCTTAATATTATTGTTATTTCTTATTGTTATTGTTATTTCTTATTGTAATTGTTATTTCTTATTGTTATTGTTATTTCTTATTGTCATTGTTATTTCTTATTATTATTGTTATTTCTTATTGTTATTGTTATTTCTTATAGTTATTGTTATTGTTATTTCTTATTGTTATTGTTATTTATTATTGTTATTGCTATTTCCTATTGTTATTGTTATTGTTATTGTTATTTCTTATTGTTATTGTTATTTCTTATTGTTATTGTTATTGTTATTTCTTATTGTTATTGTTATTTCTTATTGTTATTGTTATTTCTTATTGTTATTGTTATTTCTTATTATTATTGTTATTTCTTATTGTTATTGTTATTTCTTATAGTTATTGTTATTGTTATTTCTTATTGGTATTGTTATTTCCTATTGTTATTGTTATTTATTATTGTTATTGTTATTTCTTATTGTTATTGTTATTTCATATTGTTATTGTTATTTCTTTTTATTATTGTTATTTCTTATTGTTAGTGTTATTTCTTATTGTTATTGTTATTTCTTATTGTTATTTCTTATTGTTATTGTTATTTATTATTGTTATTGTTATTTCCTATTGTTATTGTTATTTCTTATTGTTATTGTTATTGTTATTTCTTATAGTTATTGTTATTTCTTATTGTTATTGTTATTTCTTATTGTTATTGTTATTTCCTATTGTTATTGTTATTTCTTATAGTTATTGTTATTTCTTATTGTTTTTGTTATTTCTTATTGTTATTGTTATTTCCTATTGTTATTGTTATTTCTTATTGTTATTGTTATTTCTTATTGTTATTGTTATTTCTTAATGTTATTGTTATTTCTTATTGTTATTGTTATTTCTTAATATTATTGCTATTTCTTTTTGTTATTGTTCTTTCTTATTGTTATTGTTATTTCTTATTGTTATTTCCTATTGTTATTGTTATTTCCTATTGTTATTGTTATTTCTTTTTGTTATTGTTATTACTTATTGTTATTGTTATTTCTTTTTGTTATTGTTATTTCTTATTGTTCTTTCTTATTGTTATTGTTATTTCTTATTGTTATTGTTATTTCTTATTGTTATTTCCTATTGTTATTGTTATTTCTTATTGTTATTGTTATTTCTTTTTGTTATTGTTATTTCTTATTGTTATTGTTATTTCTTATTGTTATTGTTATTTCCTTTTGTTATTGTTATTTCTTATTGTTATTGTTATTTCTTATTGTTAGTCGTATTGTAATTTCTTATTGTTATTTTTATTTCTTATTGTTATTGTTATTTCTTAATGTTATTGTTATTTCTTATTGTTATTGTTATTTCTTATTGTTATTGTTATTGCTTATTGTTATTGTTATTTCTTATTATTATTGTTATTTCTTATTGTTATTGTTGTTTCTTTTTGTTATTGATATTTCTTATTGTTATTGTTATTTCTTATTGTTCTTTCTTATTGTTATTGTTATTTCTTATTGTTATTGTTATTTCTTATTGTTATTTCCTATTGTTATTGTTATTTCCTATTGTTATTGTTATTTCTTATTGTTATTGTTATTTCTTTTTGTTATTGTTATTTCTTATTGTTATTGTTATTTCTTATTGTTATTGTTATTTCTTATTGTTATTGTTATTTCTTATTGTTATTGTTATTTCCTTTTGTTATTGTTATTTCTTATTGTTATTGTTATTTCTTATTGTTATTGTTATTTCTTATTGTTATTGTTATTTCTTATTGTTATTCGTATTGTAATTTCTTATTGTTATTTTTATTTCTTATTGTTATTGTTATTTCTTAATGTTATTGTTATTTCTTATTCTTATTGTTATTTCTTATTGTTATTGTTATTTCTTATTGTTATTGTTATTTCTTATTGTTATTGTTATTTCTTATTATTATTGTTATTTCTTATTGTTATTGTTGTTTCTTATTGTTATTGTTATTTCTTATTGTTATTGTTATTTCTTAATATTATTGTTATTTCTTTTTGTTATTGTTATTTCTTATTGTTATTGTTATTTCTTATTGTTTTTGTTATTTCTTATTGATATTGTTATTTCTTATTGTTATTGTTATTTCTTAATATTATTGTTATTTCTTATTGTTATTGTTATTTCATATTGTTATTGTTATTTCTTTTTATTATTGTTATTTCTTATTGTTAGTGTTATTTCTTATTGTATTTCTTATTGTTATTGTTATTTATTATTGTTATTGTTATTTCCTATTGTTATTGTTATTTCTTATTGTTATTGTTATTGTTATTTCTTATAGTTATTGTTATTTCTTATTGTTATTGTTATTTCCTATTGTTATTGTTATTTCTTATAGTTATTGTTATTTCTTATTGTTATTGTTATTTCTTATTGTTATTGTTATTTCCTATTGTTATTGTTATTTCTTATTGTTATTGTTATTTCTTATTGTTATTGTTATTTCTTAATGTTATTGTTATTTCTTATTGTTATTGTTATTTCTTAATATTATTGCTATTTCTTTTTGTTATTGTTCTTTCTTATTGTTATTGTTATTTCTTATTGTTATTTCCTATTGTTATTGTTATTTCCTATTGTTATTGTTATTTCGTTTTGTTATTGTTATTTCTTTTTGTTATTGTTATTTCTTATTGTTATTGTTATTTCTTATTGTTATTGTTATTTCTTATTGTTATTGTTATTTCTTATTGTTATTGTTATTTCTTATAGTTATTGTTATTTCTTATTGTTATTCGTATTGTTTTTTCTTATTGTTATTTTTATTTCTTATTGTTATTGTTATTTCTTAATGTTATTGTTATTTCTTATTGTTATTTCTTATTGTTATTGTTATTTCGTATTGTTATTGTTATTTCTTATTGTTATTGTTATTTTTTATTGTTATTGTTATTTCTTATTGTAATTGTTATTTCTTATTGTTATTGTTATTTCTTATTGTCATTGTTATTTCTTATTATTATTGTTATTTCTTATTGTTATTGTTATTTCTTATAGTTATTGTTATTTCTTATTGTTATTGTTATTTCTTATTGGTATTGTTATTTCCTATTGTTATTGTTATTTATTATTGTTATTGTTATTTCTTATTGTTATTGTTATTTCATATTGTTATTGTTATTTCTTATTATTATTGTTATTTCTTATTGTTAGTGTTATTTCTTATTGTTATTGTTATTTCTTATTGTTATTGTTATTTCTTATTGTTATTGTTATTTATTATTGTTATTGTTATTTCCTATTGTTATTGTTATTTCTTATTGTTATTGTTATTTCTTATTGTTTTTGTTATTGTTATTTCTTATTGTTATTGTTATTTCTTATTGTTATTGTTATTTCTTATTATTATTGTTATTTCTTATTGTTATTGTTATTTCTTATTGTTATTGTTATTTCTTATAGTTATTGTTATTTCTTATAGTTATTGTTATTTCTTATTGTTATTGTTATTTCTTATTGTTATTGTTATTTCTTATTGTTATTGTTATTTCCTATTGTTATTGTTATTTCTTATTGTTATTGTTATTTCTTATTGTTATTGTTATTTCTTAATGTTATTGTTATTTCCTATTGTTATTGTTATTTCCTATTGTTATTGTTATTTCCTATTGTTATTGTTATTTCTTTTTGTTATTGCTTATTGTTATTGTTATTTCTTTTTGTTATTGTTATTTCTTATTGTTATTGTTATTTCTTATTGTTATTGTTATTTCTTATTGTTATTGTTATTTCTTATTGTTATTGTTATTTCTTATTGTTATTTTTATTTCTTATTGTTATTGTTATTTCCTATTGTTATTGTTATTTCTTATTGTTATTGTTATTTCTTATTGTTATTGTTATTTCTTATTGTTATAGTTATTTCTTATTGTTATTGTTATTTCTTATTGTTATTCGTATTGTTATTTCTTATTGTTATTTTTATTTCTTATTGTTATTGTTATTTCTTAACGTTATTGTTATTTCTTATTGTTATTGTTATTTCTTATTGTTATTGTTATTTCTTATTGTTATTGTTATTTCTTATAGTTATTGTTATTTCTTATTATTATTGTTGTTTTTTATTGTTATTGTTATTTCTTATTGTTATTGTTATTTATTATTGTTATTGTTATTTCTTAATATTATTGTTATTTCTTATTGTTATTGTTATTTCTTATTGTAATTGTTATTTCTTATTGTTATTGTTATTTCTTATTGTCATTGTTATTTCTTATTATTATTGTAGACGCCGCTTATTAGAATCACGGATAATGTTATCAATCGGATATTGTTATCACTTTTGCGAAGAACGGGCCCGACGTGTAATACTACATACAAAAATTTTCGTTTATAGTAATCATAATTTCGGTTTATGTTATCATTTTTTTCTTAGAAATGATTTCGTCATGAGTAATGCAACCCCCAATTAACGAAATGAGAAAAGCACTGGAAGTTTTTCGGCGTGGTGTGCAGCACAGGTCATCTGATTTTCAGACACATTACGTCTATGAAATTTTCGTTAATAACTTGCTCCGCGAAAATCAGAGACAAACAACGCTGGGCGAGTTTTTTTAATATGAATTTGTTTTTTATTTTGTTTCAAATTTAAATGAAATAAATATTGTATGTAGTAATAATTTTTTAAGAGTTTATGTTACGTTATTATAGTTTGTTACGTTATATATTTTTATTTAAAATAAAGTTTTGTTTTTTCGGCTATTATTATCAATCGGTTATTGTTATCAAAAACCCCGAGTCCCGTTGTGATCACATTAAGCGGCGTGCACTGTATTTCTTATTGTTATTGTTATTTCTTATAGTTATTGTTATTTCTTATTGTTATTGATATTTCTTATTGGTATTGTTATTTCCTATTGTTATTGTTATTTATTATTGTTATTGTTATTTCTTATTGTTATTGTTATTTCATATTGTTATTGTTATTTCTTATTATTATTGTTATTTCTTATTGTTAGTGTTATTTCTTATTGTTATTGTTATTTCTTATTGCTATTGTTATTTCTTATTGTTTTTGTTATTTCTTATTGATATTGTTATTTCTTATTGTTATTGTTATTTTTTTATTGGTATTGTAATTTCTTATTGTTACTGTTATTTCTTATTTTTATTGTTATTTTTTATTGTTATTGTTGTTTCTTATTGTTATTGTTATTTCTTATTGTTATTGTTATTTCTTAATATTATTGTTATTTCTTATTGTTATTGTTATTTCTTATTGTTATTGTTATTTCTTTTTGTTATTGTTATTTCTTATTGTTATTGTTATTTCTTATTGTTATTGTTGTTTCTTCTTGTTATTGTTATTTCTTATTGTTATTGTTATTTCTTAATATTATTGTTATTTCTTATTGTTATTGTTATTTCTTATTGTAATTGTTATTTCTTATTGTTATTGTTATTTCTTATTGTCATTGTTATTTCTTATTATTATTGTTATTTCTTATTGTTATTGTTATTTCTTATAGTTATTGTTATTTCTTATTGTTATTGTTATTTCTTATTGGTATTGTTATTTCCTATTGTTATTGCTATTTATTATTGTTATTGTTATTTCTTATTGTTATTGTTATTTCATATTGTTATTGTTATTTCTTATTATTATTGTTATTTCTTATTGTTAGTGTTATTTCTTATTGTTATTGTTATTTCCTATTGTTATTGTTATTGTTATTGTTATTGTTATTTCTTATTGTTATTGTTATTTCTTATTGTTATTGTTATTGTTATTTCTTATTGTTATTGTTATTTCTTATTGTTATTGTTATTTCTTATTGTTATTGTTATTTCTTATTATTATTGTTATTTCTTATTGTTATTGTTATTTCTTATAGTTATTGTTATTGTTATTTCTTATTGGTATTGTTATTTCCTATTGTTATTGTTATTTATTATTGTTATTGTTATTTCTTATTGTTATTGTTATTTCATATTGTTATTGTTATTTCTTTTTATTATTGTTATTTCTTATTGTTAGTGTTATTTCTTATTGTTATTGTTATTTCTTATTGTTATTTCTTATTGTTATTGTTATTTATTATTGTTATTGTTATTTCCTATTGTTATTGTTATTTCTTATTGTTATTGTTATTGTTATTTCTTATAGTTATTGTTATTTCTTATTGTTATTGTTATTTCTTAATATTATTGTTATTTCTTATTGTTATTGTTATTTCTTATTGTTATTGTTATTTCTTTTTGTTATTGTTATTTCTTATTGTTATTGTTATTTCTTATTGTTATTGTTGTTTCTTCTTGTTATTGTTATTTCTTATTGTTATTGTTATTTCTTAATATTATTGTTATTTCTTATTGTTATTGTTATTTCTTATTGTAATTGTTATTTCTTATTGTTATTGTTATTTCTTATTGTCATTGTTATTTCTTATTATTATTGTTATTTCTTATTGTTATTGTTATTTCTTATAGTTATTGTTATTTCTTATTGTTATTGTTATTTCTTATTGGTATTGTTATTTCCTATTGTTATTGCTATTTATTATTGTTATTGTTATTTCTTATTGTTATTGTTATTTCATATTGTTATTGTTATTTCTTATTATTATTGTTATTTCTTATTGTTAGTGTTATTTCTTATTGTTATTGTTATTTCCTATTGTTATTGTTATTGTTATTGTTATTGTTATTTCTTATTGTTATTGTTATTTCTTATTGTTATTGTTATTGTTATTTCTTATTGTTATTGTTATTTCTTATTGTTATTGTTATTTCTTATTGTTATTGTTATTTCTTATTATTATTGTTATTTCTTATTGTTATTGTTATTTCTTATAGTTATTGTTATTGTTATTTCTTATTGGTATTGTTATTTCCTATTGTTATTGTTATTTATTATTGTTATTGTTATTTCTTATTGTTATTGTTATTTCATATTGTTATTGTTATTTCTTTTTATTATTGTTATTTCTTATTGTTAGTGTTATTTCTTATTGTTATTGTTATTTCTTATTGTTATTTCTTATTGTTATTGTTATTTCTTATTGTTATTTCTTATTGTTATTGTTATTTATTATTGTTATTGTTATTTCCTATTGTTATTGTTATTTCTTATTGTTATTGTTATTGTTATTTCTTATAGTTATTGTTATTTCTTATTGTTATTGTTATTTCTTATTGTTATTGTTATTTCCTATTGTTATTGTTATTTCTTATAGTTATTGTTATTTCTTATTGTTATTGTTATTTCTTATTGTTATTGTTATTTCCTATTGTTATTGTTATTTCTTATTCTTATTGTTATTTCTTATTGTTATTGTTATTTCTTATTGTTATTGTTATTTCTTAATATTATTGTTATTTCTTTTTGTTATTGTTCTTTCTTATTGTTATTGTTATTTCTTATTGCTATTTCCTATTGTTATTGTTATTTCCTATTGTTATTGTTATTTCTTTTTGTTATTGTTATTACTTATTGTTATTGTTATTTCTTTTTGTTATTGTTATTTCTTATTGTTATTGTTATTTCTTATTGTTATTGTTATTTCTTATTGTTATTGTTATTTCTTATTGTTATTGTTATTTCTTATTGTTATTGTTATTTCTTATTGTTATTGTTATTTCCTATTGTTATTGTTATTTCTTATTGTTATTGTTATTTCTTATTGTTATTGTTATTTCTTATTGTTATTTCTTATTGTTATTGTTATTTCTTATTGTTATTGTTATTTCTTATTGTTATTGTTATTTCTTATTGTTATTGTTATTTCTTATTGTTATTGTTGTTTCTTATTGTTATTGTTATTTCTTATTGTTATTGTTATTTCTTAATATTATTCTTATTTCTTATTGTTATTGTTATTTCTTTTTGTTATTGTTATTTCTTATTGTTATTGTTATTTCTTATTGATATTGTTATTTCTTATTGTTATTGTTATTTTTTTATTGTTATTGTAATTTCTTATTGTTACTGTTATTTCTTATTGTTATTGTTATTTTTTATTGTTATTGTTATTTCTTATTGTAATTGTTATTTCTTATTGTTATTGTTATTTCTTATTGTCATTGTTATTTCTTATTATTATTGTTATTTCTTATTGTTATTGTTATTTCTTATAGTTATTGTTATTTCTTATTGTTATTGTTATTTCTTATTGGTATTGTTATTTCCTATTGTTATTGTTATTTCTTATTGTTATTGTTATTTCATATTGTTATTGTTATTTCTTATTATTATTGTTATTTCTTATTGTTAGTGTTATTTCTTATTGTTATTGTTATTTCTTATTGTTATTGTTATTTCTTATTGTTATTGTTATTTATTATTGTTATTGTTATTTCCTATTGTTATTGTTATTTCCTATTGTTATTGTTATTTATTATTGTTATTGTTATTTCTTATTGTTATTGTTATTTCATATTGTTATTGTTATTTCTTATTATTATTGTTATTTCTTATTGTTAGTGTTATTTCTTATTGTTATTGTTATTTCTTATTGTTAGTGTTATTTCTTATTGTTATTGTTATTTCCTATTGTTATTGTTATTTCTTATTGTTATTGTTATTTCTTATTGTTATTGTTATTTCTTAATGTTATTGTTATTTCCTATTGTTATTGTTATTTCCTATTGTTATTGTTATTTCTTTTTGTTATTGTTATTGCTTATTGTTATTGTTATTTCTTTTTGTTATTGTTATTTCTTATTGTTATTGTTATTTCTTATTGTTATTGTTATTTCTTATTGTTATTGTTATTTTTTATTGTTATTGTTATTTCTTATTGTTATTGTTATTTCCTATTGTTATTGTTATTTCTTATTGTTATTGTTATTTCTTATTGTTATTGTTATTTCTTATTGTTATAGTTATTTCTTATTGTTATTCGTATTGTTATTTCTTATTGTTATTTTTATTTCTTATTGTTATTGTTATTTCTTAATGTTATTGTTATTTCTTATTGTTATTGTTATTTCTTATTGTTATTGTTATTTCTTATTGTTATTGTTATTTCTTATTGTTATTGTTATTTCTTATAGTTATTGTTATTTCTTATTATTATTGTTGTTTTTTATTGTTATTGTTATTTCTTATTGTTATTGTTATTTATTATTGTTATTGTTATTTCTTAATATTATTGTTATTTCTTATTGTTATTGTTATTTCTTATTGTTATTGTTATTTCTAATTGTTTTTGTTATTTCTTATTGATATTGTTATTTCTTATTGTTATTGTTATTTTTTTATTGTTATTGTAATTTCTTATTGTTACTGTTATTTCTTATTGTTATTGTTATTTTTTATTGTTATTGTTATTTCTTATTGTAATTGTTATTTCTTATTGTCATTGTTATTTCTTATTGTTATTGTTATTTCTTATTGTTATTGTTATTTCTTATTGTTATTGTTATTTCTTATTGTCATTGTTATTTCTTATTGTTATTGTTATTTCTTATTGTTATTGTTATTTCCTATTGTTTTTGTTATTTCTTATTGTTATTGTTATTTCTTATTGTTATTGTTATTTCTTAATGTTATTGTTATTTCTTATTGTTATTGTTATTTCTTAATATTATTGTTATTTCTTTTTGTTATTGATATTTCTTATTGTTATTGTTATTTCTTATTGTTCTTTCTTATTGTTATTGTTATTTCTTATTGTTATTGTTATTTCTTATTATTATTTCCTATTGTTATTGTTATTTCCTATTGTTATTGTTATTTCTTTTTGTTATTGTTATTACTTATTGTTATTGTTATTTCTTTTTGTTATTGTTATTTCTTATTGTTATTGTTATTTCTTATTGTTATTGTTATTTCTTATTGTTATTGTTATTTCTTATTGTTATTGTTATTTCTTATTGTTATTGTTATTTCTTATTGTTATTGGTATTTCCTATTGTTATTGTTATTTCTTATTGTTATTGTTATTTCTTATTGTTATTGTTATTTCTTATTGTTATTGTTATTTCTTATTGTTAGTGTTATTTCTTATTGTTATTGTTATTTCTTATTGTTATTGTTATTTATTATTGTTATTGTTATTGTTATTTCTTATTGTTATTGTTATTGTTATTTCTTATTGTTATTGTTATTTCTTATTGTTATTGTTATTTCTTATTGTTATTGTTATTTCTTATTATTATTGTTATTTCTTATTGTTATTGTTATTTCTTATAGTTATTGTTATTGTTATTTCTTATTGGTATTGTTATTTCCTATTGTTATTGTTATTTATTATTGTTATTGTTATTTCTTATTGTTATTGTTATTTCATATTGTTATTGTTATTTCTTTTTATTATTGTTATTTCTTATTGTTAGTGTTATTTCTTATTGTTATTGTTATTTCTTATTGTTATTTCTTATTGTTATTGTTATTTATTATTGTTATTGTTATTTCCTATTGTTATTGTTATTTCTTATTGTTATTGTTATTGTTATTTCTTATTGTTATTGTTATTTCTTATTGTTATTCTTATTTCTTATTGTTATTGTTATTTCTTATAGTTATTGTTATTACTTATAGTTATTTTTATTTCTTATTGTTATTGTTATTTCTTATTGTTATTGTTATTTCCTATTGTTATTGTTATTTCTTATTGTTATTGTTATTTCTTATTGTTATTGTTATTTCTAGATGTTATTGTTATTTCTTATTGTTATTGTTATTTCTCAATATTATTGTTATTTCTTTTTGTTATTGTTCTTTCTTATTGTTATTGTTATTTCTTATTGTTATTTCCTATTGTTATTGTTATTTCCTATTGTTATTGTTATTTCTTTTTGTTATTGTTATTACTTATTGTTATTGTTATTTCTTTTTGTTATTGTTATTTCTTATTGTTATTTCTTATTGTTATTGTTATTTCTTATTGTTATTGTTATTTCTTATTGTTATTGTTATTTCCGATTGTTATTGTTATTTCTTATTGTTATTGTTATTTCTTATTGTTATTCGTATTGTTATTTCTTATTGTTATTTTTATTTCTTATTGTTATTGTTATTTCTTATTGTTATTGTTATGTCTTATTGTTATTGTTATTTCTTATTGTTATTGTTATTTCTTATTGTTATTGTTGTTTCTTATTGTTATTGTTATTTCTTATTGTTATTGTTATTTCTTAATATTATTGTTATTTCTTATTGTTATTGTTATTTCTTATTGTTATTGTTATTTCTTTTTGTTATTGTTATTTCTTATTGTTTTTGTTATTTCTTATTGATATTGTTATTTCTTATTGTTATTGTTATTTTTTTATTGTTATTGTAATTTCTTATTGTTACTGTTATTTCTTATTGTTATTGTTATTTTTTATTGTTATTGTTATTTCTTATTGTAATTGTTATTTCTTATTGTTATTGTTATTTCTTATTGTCATTGTTATTTCTTATTATTATTCTTATTTCTTATTGTTATTGTTATTTCTTATAGTTATTGTTATTTCTTATTGTTATTGTTATTTCTTATTGGTATTGTTATTTCCTATTGTTATTGTTATTTATTATTGTTATTGTTGTTTCTTATTGTTATTGTTATTTCATATTGTTATTGTTATTTCTTATTATTATTGTTATTTCTTATTGTTAGTGTTATTTCTTATTGTTATTGTTATTTCTTATTGTTATTGTTATTTCTTATTGTTATTGTTATTTATTATTGTTATTGTTATTTCCTATTGTTATTGTTATTGTTATTTCTTATTGTTATTGTTATTTCTTATTGTTATTGTTATTGTTATTTCTTATTGTTATTGTTATTTCTTATTGTTATTGTTATTTCTTATTGTTATTGTTATTTCTTATAGTTATTGTTATTTCTTATAGTTATTGTTATTTCTTATTGTTATTGTTATTTCTTATTGTTATTGTTATTTCTTATTGTTATTGTTATTTCCTATTGTTATTGTTATTTCTTATTGTTATTGTTATTTCTTAATGTTATTGTTATTTCCTTTTGTTATTGTTATTTCCTATTGTTATTGTTATTTCTTTTTGTTATTGTTATTGCTTATTGTTATTGTTATTTCTTTTTGTTATTGTTATTTCTTATTGTTATTGTTATTTCTTATTGTTATTTCTTATTGTTATTGTTATTGTTATTTCTTATTGTTATTGTTATTTCCTATTGTTATTGTTATTTCTTATTGTTATTGTTATTTCTTATTGTTATTGTTATTTCTTATTGTTATAGTTATTTCTTATTGTTATTCGTATTGTTATTTCTTATTGTTATTTTTATTTCTTATTGTTATTGTTATTTCTTAATGTTATTGTTATTTCTTATTGTTATTGTTATTTCTTATTGTTATTGTTATCTTATTGTTATTGTTATTTTCTTATTGTTATTGTTATTTCTTATAGTTATTGTTATTTCTTATTGTTATTGTTGTTTTTTATTGTTATTGTTATTTCTTATTGTTATTGTTATTTATTATTGTTATTGTTATTTCTTATTGTTATTGTTATTTCTTATTGTTATTGTTATTTCTTATTTTTATTGTTATTTCTTATTGTTATTGTTATTTCTAATTGTTTTTGTTATTTCTTATTGATATTGTTATTTCTTATTGTTATTGTTATTTTTTTATTGTTATTGTAATTTCTTATGTTACTGTTATTTCTTATTGTTATTGTTATTTTTTATTGTGTTATTGTTATTTCTTATTGTAATTGTTATTTCTTATTGTTATTGTTATTTCTTATTGTCATTGTTATTTCCTTATTGTTATTGTTATTTCTTATTGTTATTGTTATTTCTTATTGTTATTGTTATTTCTTATTTTCATTGTTATTTCTTATTGTTATTGTTATTTCTTATTGTTATTGTTATTTCTTATTGTTATTGTTATTTATTATTGTTATTGTTATTTCTTATATTATTGTTATTTCTTATTGTTATTGTTATTTCTTATTGTTATTGTTATTTCTTATTGTGATTGTTATTTCCTATTGTTATTGTTACTTCTTTTTGTTATTGTTATTACTTACTGTTATTGTTATTTCCTTTTGTTATTGTTATTTCTTATTGTTATAGTTATTTCTTATTGTTATTGTTATTTCTTATTGTTATTGTTATTGTTATTTCTTATTGTTATTATTATTTCTTATTGTTATTGTTATTTCTTATTGTTATTGTTATTTCTTATTTTTAGTGTTATTTCTTATAGTTATTGATATTTCTTATTGTTATTGTTATTTCCTATTGATATTGTTATTTCCTATTGTTATTTATTATTGTTATTGTTATTTCTTATTGTTATTGTTATTTCATATTGTTATTGTTATTTCTTATTGTGTTATTGTTATTTCTTATTATTATTGTTATTTCTTATTGTTATTGTTATTTCTTATTGTTATTGTTATTTCTTATTGTTATTGTTATTTATTATTGTTATTGTTATTTCTTATTGTTATTGTTATTTCCTATTGTTATTGTTATTTCTTATTGTTATTGTTATTTCTTATTGTTATTGTTATTTCCTATTGTTATTGTTATTTCTTATTGTTATTGTTATTTCTTATTGTTATTGTTATTTCTTATTGTTATTGTTATTTCTTAATGTTATTGTTATTTCTTAATATTATTGTTATTTCTTTTTGTTATTGATATTTCTTATTGTTATTGTTATTTCTTATTGTTCTTTCTTATTGTTATTGTTATTTCTTATTGTTATTGTTATTTCTTATTGTTATTGTTATTTCCTATTGTTATTGTTATTTCTTTTTGTTATTGTTATTACTTATTTATATTATTTCTTTTTGTTATTGTTATTGTTATTGTTATTTCTTATTGTTATTGTTATTTCTTATTGTTATTGTTATTGTTATTTCTTATTGTTATTGTTATTTCTTATTGTTATTGTTATTTCTTATTGTTATGGTTATTTCTTAATATTATTGTTATTTCTTTTTGTTATTGTTCTTTCTTATTGTTATTGTTATTTCTTATTGTTATTTCTTATTGTTATTGTTATTTCCTATTGTTATTGTTATTTCTTTTTGTTATTGTTATTACTTATTGTTATTGTTATTTCTTTTTGTTATTGTTATTTCTTATTGTTATTGTTATTGTTATTTCTTATTGTTATTGTTATTTCTTATTGTTAGTTATTTATTATTGTTATTGTTATTGTTATTTCCTATTGTTTATTGTTATTTCTTATTGTTATTGTTATTTCTTATTGTTATTGTTATTTCCTATTGTTATTGTTATTTATTATTGTTATTGTTATTTCTTATTGTTATTGTTATTTCATATTGTTATTGTTATTTCTTATTGTTATTGTTATTTCTTATTATTATTGTTATTTCTTATTGTTAATGTTATTTCTTATTGTTATTGTTATTTCTTATTGTTATTGTTATTTCCTATTGTTATTGTTATTTCTTATTGTTATTGTTATTTCTTATTGTTATTGTTATTGTTATTTCTTATTGTTATTGTTATTTCTTATTGTTATTGTTATTTCTTATAGTTATTGTTATTTCTTATTGTTAGTGTTATTTCTTATTGTTATTGTTATTTCATATTGTTATTGTTATTTCTTATTGTTATTGTTATTTCTTATTATTATTGTTATTTCTTATTGTTAATGTTATTTCTTATTGTTATTGTTATTTCTTATTGTTATTGTTATTTCTTATTGTTATTGTTATTTCTTATTGTTATTGTTATTTCTTATTGTTATTGTTATTTCTAATTGTTTTTGTTATTTCTTCTTGATATTGTTATTTCTTATTGTTATTGTTATTTTTTTATTGTTATTGTAATTTCTTATTGTTACTGTTATTTCTTATTGTTATTGTTATTTTTTATTGTTATTGTTATTTCTTATTGTAATTTGTTATTTCTTATTGTTATTGTTATTTCTTATTGTCATTGTTATTTCTTATTGTTATTGTTATTTCTTATTGTTATTGTTATTTCTTATTGTTATTGTTATTTCTTATTGTCATTGTTATTTCTTATTGTTATTGTTATTTCTTATTGTTATTGTTATTTCTTAATGTTATTGTTATTTATTATTGTTATTGTTATTTCTTAATATTATTGTTATTTCTTATTGTTATTGTTATTTCTTATTGTTATTGTTATTTCTTATTGTGATTGTTATTTCCTATTGTTATTGTTACTTCTTTTTGTTATTGTTATTACTTACTGTTATTGTTATTTCCTTTTGTTATTGTTATTTCTTATTGTTATAGTTATTTCTTATTGTTATTGTTATTTCTTATTGTTATTGTTATTGTTATTTCTTATTGTTATTATTATTTCTTATTGTTATTGTTATTTCTTATTGTTATTGTTATTTCTTATTTTTAGTGTTATTTCTTATAGTTATTGATATTTCTTATTGTTATTGTTATTTCCTATTGATATTGTTATTTCCTATTGTTATTTATTATTGTTATTGTTATTTCTTATTGTTATTGTTATTTCATATTGTTATTGTTATTTCTTATTGTTATTGTTATTTCTTATTATTATTGTTATTTCTTATTGTTATTGTTATTTCTTATTGTTATTGTTATTTATTATTGTTATTGTTATTGTTATTTCCTATTGTTATTGTTATTTCTTATTGTTATTGTTATTTCTTATTGTTATTGTTATTTCCTATTGTTATTGTTATTTATTATTGTTATTGTTATTTCTTATTGTTATTGTTATTTCATATTGTTATTGTTATTTCTTATTGTTATTGTTATTTCTTATTATTATTGTTATTTCTTATTGTTAATGTTATTTCTTATTGTTATTGTTATTTCTTATTGTTATTGTTATTTCCTATTGTTATTGTTATTTCTTATTGTTATTGTTATTGTTATTTCTTATTGTTATTGTTATTTCTTATTGTTATTGTTATTTCTTATAGTTATTGTTATTTCTTATTGTTAGTGTTATTTCTTATTGTTATTGTTATTTCATATTGTTATTGTTATTTCTTATTGTTATTGTTATTTCTTATTATTATTGTTATTTCTTATTGTTAATGTTATTTCTTATTGTTATTGTTATTTCTTATTGTTATTGTTATTTCTTATTGTTATTGTTATTTCTTATTGTTATTGTTATTTCTAATTGTTTTTGTTATTTCTTATTGATATTGTTATTTCTTATTGTTATTGTTATTTTTTTATTGTTATTGTAATTTCTTATTGTTACTGTTATTTCTTATTGTTATTGTTACTTTTTATTGTTATTGTTATTTCTTATTGTAATTGTTATTTCTTATTGTTATTGTTATTTCTTATTGTCATTGTTATTTCTTATTGTTATTGTTATTTCTTATTGTTATTGTTATTTCTTATTGTTATTGTTATTTCTTATTGTCATTGTTATTTCTTATTGTTATTGTTATTTCTTATTGTTATTGTTATTTCTTAATGTTATTGTTATTTATTATTGTTATTGTTATTTCTTAATATTATTGTTATTTCTTATTGTTATTGTTATTTCTTATTGTTATTGTTATTTCTTATTGTGATTGTTATTTCCTATTGTTATTGTTACTTCTTTTTGTTATTGTTATTACTTACTGTTATTGTTATTTCCTTTTGTTATTGTTATTTCTTATTGTTATAGTTATTTCTTATTGTTATTGTTATTTCTTATTGTTATTGTTATTGTTATTTCTTATTGTTATTATTATTTCTTATTGTTATTGTTATTTCTTATTGTTATTGTTATTTCTTATTTTTAGTGTTATTTCTTATAGTTATTGATATTTCTTATTGTTATTGTTATTTCCTATTGATATTGTTATTTCCTATTGTTATTTATTATTGTTATTGTTATTTCTTATTGTTATTGTTATTTCATATTGTTATTGTTATTTCTTATTGTTATTGTTATTTCTTATTATTATTGTTATTTCTTATTGTTATTGTTATTTCTTATTGTTATTGTTATTTCTTATTGTTATTGTTATTTATTATTGTTATTGTTATTTCTTATTGTTATTGTTATTTCCTATTGTTATTGTTATTTCTTATTGTTATTGTTATTTCTTATTGTTATTGTTATTTCCTATTGTTATTGTTATTTCTTATTGTTATTGTTATTTCTTATTGTTATTGTTATTTCTTATTGTTATTGTTATTTCTTATTGTTATTGTTATTTCTTATTGTTATTGTTATTTCTTAATGTTATTGTTATTTCTTAATATTATTGTTATTTCTTTTTGTTATTGATATTTCTTATTGTTATTGTTATTTCTTATTGTTCTTTCTTATTGTTATTGTTATTTCTTATTGTTATTGTTATTTCTTATTGTTATTGTTATTTCCTATTGTTATTGTTATTTCTTTTTGTTATTGTTATTACTTATTTATATTATTTCTTTTTGTTATTGTTATTGTTATTGTTATTTCTTATTGTTATTGTTATTTCTTATTGTTATTGTTATTGTTATTTCTTATTGTTATTGTTATTTCTTATTGTTATTGTTATTTCTTATTGTTATGGTTATTTCTTAATATTATTGTTATTTCTTTTTGTTATTGTTATTTCTTATTGTTCTTTCTTATTGTTATTGTTATTTCTTATTGTTATTTCTTATTGTTATTGTTATTTCCTATTGTTATTGTTATTTCTTTTTGTTATTGTTATTACTTATTGTTATTGTTATTTCTTTTTGTTATTGTTATTTCTTATTGTTATTGTTATTGTTATTTCTTATTGTTATTGTTATTTGTTATTGTTATTGTTATTTATTATTGTTATTGTTATTGTTATTTCCTATTGTTATTGTTATTTCTTATTGTTATTGTTATTTCTTATTGTTATTGTTATTTCCTATTGTTATTGTTATTTATTATTGTTATTGTTATTTCTTATTCTTATTGTAATTTCATATTGTTATTGTTATTTCTTATTGTTATTGTTATTTCTTATTATTATTGTTATTTCTTATTGTTAATGTTATTTCTTATTGTTATTGTTATTTCTTATTGTTATTGTTATTTCCTATTGTTATTGTTATTTCTTATTGTTATTGTTATTTCTTATTGTTATTGTTATTGTTATTTCTTATTGTTATTGTTATTTCTTATTGTTATTGTTATTTCTTATAGTTATTGTTATTTCTTATTGTTAGTGTTATTTCTTATTGTTATTGTTATTTCTTATTGTTATTGTTATTTCTTATTGTTATTGTTATTTATTATTGTTATTGTTATTTCCTATTGTTATTGTTATTTCTTATTGTTATTGTTATTTCTTATTGTTATTGTTATTTCTTATTGTTATTGTTATTTCTTATTGTTATTGTTATTTCTTATTATTATTGTTATTTCCTATTGTTATTGTTATTTCTTTTTGTTATTGTTATTACGTATTGTTATTGTTATTACTTTTTGTTATTGTTATTTCTTATTGTTATTGTTATTGTTATTTCTTATTCTTATTGTTATTTCTTATTGTTATTGTTATTTCTTATTGTTATTGTTATTTCTTATTGTTATTGTTATTTCTTATTGTTATTGTTATTTCCTATTGTTATTGTTATTTCTTATTGTTATTGTTATTTCCTATTGATATTGTTATTTCCTATTGTTATTTATTATTGTTATTGTTATTTCTTATTGTTATTGTTATTTCATATTGTTATTGTTATTTCTTATTGTTATTGTTATTTCTTATTATTATTGTTATTTCTTATTGTTATTGTTATTTCTTATTGTTATTGTTATTTCTTATTGTTATTGTTATTTATTATTGTTATTGTTATTTCTTATTGTTATTGTTATTTCCTATTGTTATTGTTATTTCTTATTGTTATTGTTATTTCTTATTGTTATTGTTATTTCCTATTGTTATTGTTATTTCTTAATGTTATTGTTATTTCTTATTGTTATTGTTATTTCTTATTGTTATTGTTATTTCTTAATGTTATTGTTATTTCTTAATATTATTGTTATTTCTTTTTGTTATTGATATTTCTTATTGTTATTGTTATTTCTTATTGATCTTTCTTATTGTTATTGTTATTTCTTATTGTTATTGTTATTTCTTATTGTTATTGTTATTTCCTATTGTTATTGTTATTTCTTTTTGTTATTGTTATTACTTATTGTTATTGTTATTTCTTTTTGTTATTGTTATTTCTTATTGTTATTGTTATTTCTTATTGTTATTGTTATTTCTTATTGTTATTGTTATTTATTATTGTTATTGTTATTTCTTATTGTTATTGTTATTTCTTATTGTTATTGTTATTTCTTATTGTTATTGTTATTTCTTATTGTTATTGTTATTTCTTATTGTTATTGTTATTTCTTATTGTTATTGTTATTTCTTATAGTTATTGTTATTTCTTATTGTTATTGTTATTTCTTATTGATATTGTTATTTCCTATTGTTATTGTTATTTATTATTGTTATTGTTATTTCTTATTGTTATTGTTATTTCATATTGTTATTGTTATTTCTTATTGTTATTGTTATTTCTTATTATTATTGTTATTTCTTATTGTTAATGTTATTTCTTATTGTTATTGTTATTTCTTATTGTTATTGTTATTTCCTATTGTTATTGTTATTTCTTATTGTTATTGTTATTGTTATTTCTTATTGTTATTGTTATTTCTTATTGTTATTGTTATTTCTTATAGTTATTGTTATTTCTTATTGTTAGTGTTATTTCTTATTGTTATTGTTATTTCTTATTGTTATTGTTATTTCTTATTGTTATTGTTATTTATTATTGTTATTGTTATTTCCTATTGTTATTGTTATTTCTTATTGTTATTGTTATTTCTTATTGTCATTGTTATTTCTTATTGTTATTGTTATTTCTTATTGTTATTGTTATTTCTTATTGTTATTGTTATTTCTTATTGTTATTGTTATTGTTATTTCTTATTGTTATTGTTATTGTTATTTCTTATTGTTATTGTTATTTCTTATTGTTATTGTTATTTCTTATTGTTATTGTTATTTCTTATTGTTATTGTTATTTCCTATTGTTATTGTTATTTCTTATTGTTATTGTTATTTCCTATTGTTATTGTTATTTCTTATTGTTATTGTTATTTCTTATTGTTATTGTTATTGTTATTTCTTATTGTTATTGTTTTTTCTTATTGTTATTGTTGTTTCTTAATGTTATTGTTATTTCTTATTGTTATTGTTATTTCTTAATATTATTGTTATTTCTTTTCGTTATTGTTATTTCTTATTGTTCTTTCTTATTGTTATTGTTATTTCTTATTGTTATTGTTATTTCTTATTGTTATTGTTATTTCTTATTGTTATTGTTATTTCCTATTGTAATTGTTATTTCTCTTTGTTATTGTTATTACTTATTGTTATTGTTATTTCTTTTTGTTATTGTTATTTCTTAATGTTATTGTTATTGTTATTTCTTATTGTTATTGTTATTTCTTATTGTTATTGTTATTTATTATTGTTATTGTTATTTCCTATTGTTATTGTTATTTCTTATTGTTATTGTTATTTCTTATTGGTATTGTTATTTCTTATTGTTATTGTTATTTCTTATTGTTATTGTTATTTCTTAGTGTTATTGTTATTTCTTATTGTTATTGTTATTTCTTATTGTTATTGTTATTTCTTATTGTTATTGTTATTGTTATTTTTTATTGTTATTGTTATTTCTTATTGTTATTTCCTATTGTTATTGTTATTTCTTTTTGTTATTGTTATTTCTTATTGTTATTGTTATTGTTATTTTTTATTGTTACTGTTATTTCATATTGTAATTGTTATTTCTTATTGTTATTGTTATTTCTTATTGTTATTGTTATTTCTTATTGTTACTGTTATTTCTTATTGTTATTGTTATTTCTTATTGTTATTGTTATTTCTTATTGTTATTGTTATTTCCTATTGTTATTGTTATTTCTTTTTGTTATTGTTATTTCTTATTGTTATTGTTATTTCTTATTGTTATTGTTATTTCTTATTGGTATTGTTATTTCTTATTGTTATTGTTATTGTTATTTCTTATTGTTATTGTTTTTTCTTATTGTTATTGTTGTTTCTTAATGTTATTGTTATTTCTTATTGTTATTGTTATTTCTTAATATTATTGTTATTTCTTTTCGTTATTGTTATTTCTTATTGTTCTTTCTTATTGTTATTGTTATTTCTTATTGTTATTGTTATTTCCTATTGTTATTGTTATTTCTTATTGTTATTGTTATTTCTTATTGGTATTGTTATTTCTTATTGTTATTGTTATTTCTTATTGTTATTGTTATTTCTTAGTGTTATTGTTATTTCTTATTGTTATTGTTATTTCTTATTGTTATTGTTATTTCTTATTGTTATTGTTATTGTTATTTTTTATTGTTATTGTTATTTCTTATTGTTATTTCCTATTGTTATTGTTATTTCTTTTTGTTATTGTTATTTCTTATTGTTATTGTTATTGTTATTTTTTATTGTTACTGTTATTTCATATTGTAATTGTTATTTCTTATTGTTATTGTTATTTCTTATTGTTATTGTTATTTCTTATTGTTACTGTTATTTCTTATTGTTATTGTTATTTCTTATTGTTATTGTTATTTCTTATTGTTATTGTTATTTCCTATTGTTATTGTTATTTCTTTTTGTTATTGTTATTTCTTATTGTTATTGTTATTTCTTATTGTTATTGTTATTTCTTATTGGTATTGTTATTTCTTATTGTTATTGTTATTGTTATTCCTTATTATTATTGTTATTTCTTATTGTTATTGTTATTTCTTGTTGTTATTGTTATTTCTTATTGTTATTGTTATTTCTTATAGTTATTGTTATTTCTTATTGTTAGTATTATTTCTTATTGTTATTGTTATTTCTTATTCTTATTGTTATTTCTTATTGTTATTGTTATTTCTTATTGTTATTGTTATTTCCTATTGTTATTGTTATTTCTTATTGTTATTGTTATTTCTTATTGTTATTGTTATTTCTTTTTGTTATTGATATTTCTTATTGTTATTGTTATTTCTTATTGTTCTTTCTTATTGTTATTGTTATTTCTTATTGTTATTGTTATTTCTTATTCTTATTGTTATTTCTTATTGTTGTTGTTATTTCTTATTGTTATTGTTATTTCTTATAGTTAATGTTATTTCTTATTATTAGTGTTATTTCTTTTTGTTATTGTTATTTCTTATTGTTATTGTTATTTCTTATTGTTATTGTTATTTCTTATTGTTATTGCTATTTCCTATTGTTATTGTTATTTCTTATTGTTATTGTTATTTCTTATTGTTATTGTTATTGTTATTTCTTATTGTTATTGTTATTTCCTATTGTTATTGTTATTTCTTATTGTTATTGTTATTTCTTATTGTTATTGTTATTTCTTATTGTTATAGTTATTTCTTATTGTTATTTTTATTTCTTATTGTTATTGTTATTTCTTAATGTTATTGTTATTTCTTATTGTTATTGTTATTTCTTATTGTTATTGTTATTTCTTATTGTTATTGTTATTTCTTATTGTTATTGTTATTTCTTATAGTTATTGTTATTTCTTATTGTTATTGTTGTTTTTTTATTGTTATTGTTATTTCTTATTGTTATTGTTATTTATTATTGTTATTGTTATTTCTTATTGTTATTGTTATTTCTTATTGTTATTGTTATTTCTTATTGTTATTGTTATTTCTTATTGTTATTGTTATTTCTAATTGTTTTTGTTATTTCTTATTGATATTGTTATTTCTTATTGTTATTGTTATTTTTTTATTGTTATTGTAATTTCTTATTGTTACTGTTATTTCTTATTGTTATTGTTATTTTTTATTGTTATTGTTATTTCTTATTCTAATTGTTATTTCTTATTGTTATTGTTATTTCATATTGTCATTGTTATTTCTTATTGTTATTGTTATTTCTTATTGTTATTGTTATTTCTTATTGTTATTGTTATTTCTTATTGTCATTGTTATTTCTTATTGTTATTGTTATTTCTTATTGTTATTGTTATTTCTTAATGTTATTGTTATTTATTATTGTTATTGTTATTTCTTAATATTATTGTTATTTCTTATTGTTATTGTTATTTCTTATTGTTATTGTTATTTCTTATTGTGATTGTTATTTCCTATTGTTATTGTTACTTCTTTTTGTTATTGTTATTACTTACTGTTATTGTTATTTCCTTTTGTTATTGTTATTTCTTATTGTTATAGTTATTTCTTATTGTTATTGTTATTTCTTATTGTTATTGTTATTGTTATTTCTTATTGTTATTATTATTTCTTATTGTTATTGTTATTTCTTATTGTTATTGTTATTTCTTATTTTTAGTGTTATTTCTTATAGTTATTGATATTTCTTATTGTTATTGTTATTTCCTATTGATATTGTTATTTCCTATTGTTATTTATTATTGTTATTGTTATTTCTTATTGTTATTGTTATTTCATATTGTTATTGTTATTTCTTATTGTTATTGTTATTTCTTATTATTATTGTTATTTCTTATTGTTATTGTTATTTCTTATTGTTATTGTTATTTCTTATTGTTATTGTTATTTATTATTGTTATTGTTATTTCTTATTGTTATTGTTATTTCCTATTGTTATTATTATTTCTTATTGTTATTGTTATTGTTATTTCTTATTGTTATTGTTATTTCCTATTGTTATTGTTATTTCTTATTGTTATTGTTATTTCTTATTGTTATTGTTATTTCTTATTGTTATTGTTATTTCTTATTGTTATTGTTATTTCTTAATGTTATGGTTATTTCTTAATATTATTGTTATTTCTTTTTGTTATTGATATTTCTTATTGTTATTGTTATTTCTTATTGTTCTTTCTTATTGTTATTGTTATTTCTTATTGTTATTGTTATTTCTTATTGTTATTGTTATTTCTTATTGTTATTGTTATTTCCTATTGTTATTGTTATTTCTTTTTGTTATTGTTATTACTTATTTATATTATTTCTTTTTGTTATTGTTATTGTTATTGTTATTTCTTATTGTTATTGTTATTTCTTATTGTTATTGTTATTTCTTATTGTTATTGTTATTGCCTATTGTTATTGTTATTTCTTATTGTTATTGTTATTTCTTATTGTTATTGTTATTGTTATTTCTTATTGTTATTGTTATTTCTTATTGTTATGGTTATTTCTTAATATTATTGTTATTTCTTTTTGTTATTGTTATTTCTTATTGTTATTGTTATTTCTTATTGTTCTTTCTTATTGTTATTGTTATTTCTTATTGTTATTTCTTATTGTTATTGTTATTTCCTATTGTTATTGTTATTTCTTTTTGTTATTGTTATTTCTTTTTGTTATTGTTATTTCTTATTGTTATTGTTATTGTTACTTCTTATTGTTATTGTTATTTCTTATTGTTATTGTTATTTATTATTGTTATTGTTATTGTTATTTCCTATTGTTATTGTTATTTCTTATTGTTATTGTTATTTCTTATTGTTATTGTTATTTCTTATTGTTATTGTTATTTCTTATTGTTATTGTTATTTCTTATTGTTATTGTTATTTCTTATTGTTATTGTTATTTCTTATAGTTATTGTTATTTCTTATTGTTATTGTCATTTTTTATTGATATTGTTATTTCCTATTGTTATTGTTATTTATTATTGTTATTGTTATTTCATATTGTTATTGTTATTTCTTATTGTTATTGTTATTTCTTATTATTATTGTTATTTCTTATTGTTAATGTTATTTCTTATTGTTATTGTTATTTATTATTGTTATTGTTATTTCCTATTGTTATTGTTATTTCTTATTGTTATTGTTATTTCTTATTGTTATTGTTATTGTTATTTCTTATTGTTATTGTTATTTCTTATTGTTATTGTTATTTCTTATAGTTATTGTTATTTCTTATTGTTAGTGTTATTTCTTATTGTTATTGTTATTTCTTATTGTTATTGTTATTTATTATTGTTATTGTTATTTATTATTGTTATTGTTATTTCCTATTGTTATTGTTATATCTTATTGTTATTGTTATTTCTTATTGTTATTGTTATTTCTTATTGTTATTGTTATTTCTTATTGTTATTGTTATTTCCTATTGTTATTGTTATTTCTTTTTGTTATTGTTATTACGTATTGTTATTGTTATTTCTTTTTGTTATTGTTATTTCTTATTGTTATTGTTATTGTTATTTCTTATTCTTATTGTTATTTCTTATTGTTATTGTTATTTCTTATTGTTATTGTTATTTCTTATTGTTATTGTTATTTCTTATTGTTATTGTTATTTCCTATTGTTATTGTTATTTCTTATTGTTATTGTTATTTCCTATTGTTATTGTTATTTCTTATTGTTATTGTTATTTCTTATTGTTATTGTTGTTTCTTAATGTTATTGTTATTTCTTATTGTTATTGTTATTTCTTAATATTATTGTTATTTCTTTTCGTTATTGTTATTTCTTATTGTTCTTTCTTATTGTTATTGTTATTTCTTATTGTTATTGTTATTTTTATTGTTATTGTTATTTCTTATTGTTATTGTTATTTCCTATTGTAATTGTTATTTCTCTTTGTTATTGTTATTACTTATTGTTATTGTTATTTCTTTTTGTTATTGTTATTTCTTATTGTTATTGTTATTGTTATTGTTATTTCTTATTGTTATTGTTATTTCTTATTGTTATTGTTATTTATTATTGTTATTGTTATTTCCTATTGTTATTGTTATTTCTTATTGTTATTGTTATTTCTTATTGTTATTGTTATTTCTTATTGTTATTGTTATTTCTTATTGTTATTGTTATTGTTATTTTTTATTGTTATTGTTATTTCTTATTGTTATTTCCTATTGTTATTGTTATTTCTTTTTGTTATTGTTATTTCTTATTGTTATTGTTATTGTTATTTTTTATTGTTACTGTTATTTCTTATTGTTATTGTTATTTCTTATTGTTATTGTTATTTCTTATTGTTATTGTTATTTCTTATTGTTACTGTTATTTCTTATTGTTATTGTTATTTCTTATTGTTATTGTTATTTCTTATTGTTATTGTTATTTCCTATTTTTATTGTTATTTCTTTTTGTTATTTTTATTTCTTATTGTTATTGTTATTTCTTATTGTTATTGTTATTTCTTATTGGTATTGTTATTTCTTATTGTTATTGTTCTTTCTTATTGTTATTTTTATTGTTATTCCTTATTATTATTGTTATTTCTTATTGTTATTGTTATTTCTTATTGTTATGGTTATTTCTTAATATTATTGTTATTTCTTTTTGTTATTGTTATTTCTTATTGTTATTGTTATTTCTTATTGTTATTGTTATTTCTTATTGTTATTTCTTATTGTTATTGTTATTGTTATTTCTTTTTGTTATTGTTATTACTTATTGTTATTGTTATTTCTTTTTGTTATTGTTATTTCTTATTGTTATTGTTATTGTTATTTCTTATTGTTATTGTTATTTCTTATTGTTATTGTTATTTCTTATTGTTATTGTTATTTATTATTGTTATTGTTATTTCCTATTGTTATTGTTATTTCTTATTGTTATTGTTATTTCTTATTGTTATTGTTATTTCTTATTGTTATTGTTATTTCTTATTGTTATTGTTATTTCTTATTGTTATTGTTATTTCTTATTGTTATTGTTATTTCTTATAGTTATTGTTATTTCTTATTGTTATTGTTATTTCTTATTGATATTGTTATTTCCTATTGTTATTGTTATTTCTTATTGTTATTGTTATTTCATAATGTTATTGTTATTTCTTATTGTTATTGTTATTTCTTATTATTATTTTTATTTCTTATTGTTAATGTTATTTCTTATTGTTATTGTTATTTCTTATTGTTATTGTTATTTCTTATTGTTATTGTTATTTCTTATTGTTATTGTTATTTCTTATTGTAATTGTTATTTCTTTTTGTTATTGTTATTTCTTATTGTTTTTGTTATTTATTATTGTTATTGTTATTTCCTATTGTTATTGTTATTTCTTATTGTTATTGTTATTTCTTATTGTTATTGTTATTGTTATTTCTTATTGTTATTGTTATTTCTTATTGTTATTGTTATTTCTTATAGTTATTGTTATTTCTTATTGTTAGTGTTATTTCTTATTGTTATTGTTATTTCTTATTGTTATTGTTATTTCTTATTGTTATTGTTATTTATTATTGTTATTGTTATTTCCTATTGTTATTGCTATTTCTTATTGTTATTGTTATTTCTTATTGTTATTGTTATTTCTTATTGTTATTGTTATTTCTTATTGTTATTGTTATTTCTTATTGTTATTGTAATTTCTTATTGTTATTGTTATTTCCTATTGTTATTGTTATTTCTTTTTGTTATTGTTATTACGTATTGTTATTGTTATTTCTTTTTGTTATTGTTATTTCTTATTGTTATTGTTATTGTTATTTCTTATTCTTATTGTTATTTCTTATTGTTATTGTTATTTCTTATTTTTATTGTTATTGTTATTTCATATTGTTATTGTTATTGTTATTTCTTATTGTTATTCGTATTGTTATTTCTTATTGTTATTGTTATTTCTTATTGTTATTGTTATTTCTTATTATTATTGTTATTTCTTATTGTTATTGTTATTTCTTATTGTTATTGTTGTTTCTTAATGTTATTGTTATTTCTTATTGTTATTGTTATTTCTTAATATTATTGTTATTTCTTTTCGTTATTGTTATTTCTTATTGTTCCATCTTATTGTTATTGTTATTTCTTATTGTTATTTTTATTTCTTATTGTTATTGTTATTGTTATTTCTTTTTGTTATTGTTATTTCTTATTGTTATTGTTATTTCTTATTGTTATTGTTATTTCTTATTGTTATTGTTATTTCTTATTGTTAATGTCATTTCTTATTGTTATTGTTATTTCCTATTGTTATTATTATTTCTTATTGTTATTGTTATTTCTTATTGTTATTGTTATTTCTTATTGTTATTGTTATTTCCTATTGTTATTGTTATTTCTTATTGTTATTGTTATTTCTTATTGTTATTGTTATTTCTTATTGTTATTGTTATTTCTTATTGTTATTGTTATTTCTTATTGTTATTGTTATTTCCTATTGTTATTGTTATTTCTTTTTGTTATTGTTATTTTTTATTGTTATTGTTATTTCTTATTGTTATTGTTATTTCTTATTGTTATTGTTATTTGTTATAGTTATTGTTATTTCTTATTGTTATTGTTATTTCTTATTGTTATTGTTATTGTTATTTCTTATTGTTATTGTTATTTCTTATTGTTATTGTTATTTCCTATTGTTATTGTTATTACTTATTGTTATTGTTTTTTCTTTTTGTTATTGTTATTTCTTATTGTTATTGTTATTGTTATTTCTTATTGTTATTGTTATTTCTTATAGTTATTGTTATTTCTTATTGTTATTGTTATTTCATATTGTTATTGTTATTTCTTATTGTTATTGTTAATTCTCATTATTATTGTTATTTCTTATTGTTAGTGTTATTTCTTATTGTTATTGTTAGTTCTTATTGTTATTGTTATTTATTATTGTTATTTCTTATTGTTATTGTTATTTCTTATTGTTATTGTTATTTCTTATGGTTATTGTTATTTCTTATTGTTATTGTTATTTCTTATTGTTATTGTTATTTCTTATTGTTATTGTTATTTATTATTGTTATTGTTATTTCCTATTGTTATTGTTATTTCTTATTGTTATTGTTATTTCTTATTGTTATTGTTATTTCTTATTGTTATTGTTATTTCTTAATGTTATTGTTATTTATTATTGTTATTGTTATTTCTTAATATTATTGTTATTTCTTATTGTTATTGTTATTTCTTATTGTTATTATCATTTCTTATTGTTATTGTTATTTCTTATTGTTATTGTTATTTCTTATTGTTAGTGTTATTTCTTATAGTTATTGTTATTTCTTATTGATATTGTTATTTCTTATTGATATTGTTATTTCCTATTGTTATTGTTATTTATTATTGTTATTGTTATTTCTTATTGTTATTGTTATTTCATATTGTTATTGTTATTTCTTATTGTTATTGTTATTTCTTATTATTATTGTTATTTCTTATTGTTAGTGTTATTTCTTATTGTTATTGTTATTTCTTATTGTTATTTCTTATTGTTATTGTTATTTCTTATTGTTATTGTTATTTATTATTGTTATTGTTATTTCCTATTGTTATTGTTATTGTTATTTCTTATTGTTATTGTTATTTCCTATTGTTATTGTTATTTCTTATTGTTATTGTTATTTCTTATTGTTATTGTTATTTCTTATTGTTATTGTTATTTCTTACTGTTATTGTTATTTCTTAATGTTATTGTTATTTCTTAATATTATTGTTATTTCTTTTTGTTATTGATATTTCTTATTGTTATTGTTATTTCTTATTGTTCTTTCTTATTGTTATTGTTATTTCTTATTGTTATTGTTATTTCCTATTGTTATTCTTATTTCTTTTTGCTATTGTTATTACTTATTGTTATTGTTATTTCTTTTTGTTATTGTTATTTCTTATTGTTATTGTTATTGTTATTTCTTATTGTTATTGTTATTTCTTATTGTTATTGTTATTTCTTATTGTTATTGTTATTTCTTATTGTTATTGTTATTGCCTATTGTTATTGTTATTTCTTATTGTTATTGTTATTTCTTATTGTTATTGTTATTGTTATTTCTTATTGTTATTGTTATTTCTTATTGTTATTTCTTAATATTATTGTTATTTCTTTTTGTTATTGTTATTTCTTATTGTTATGGTTATTGCTTATTGTTATTGTTATTTCTTATTGTTATTGTTATTTCTTATTGTTATTGTTATTTCCTATTGTTATTGTTATTTCTTTTTGTTATTGTTATTACTTATTGTTATTGTTATTTCTTTTTGTTATTGTTATTTCTTATTGTTATTGTTATTTCTTATGGTTATTGTTATTTCTTATTGTTATTGTTATTTCTTATTGTTATTGTTATTTCTTATTGTTATTGTTATTTCTTATTGTTATTGTTATTTCTTATTGTTATTGTTATTTCTTATTGTTATTGTTATTTCCTATTGTTATTATTATTTCTTATTGTTATTGTTAGTTCTTATTGTTATTGTTATTTCTTATTGTTATTGTTATATCCTATTGTTATTATTATTTCTTATTGTTATTGTTATTTCTTATTGTTATTTCTTATTGTTATTGTTATTTCTTTGTGTTATTGATATTTCTTATTGTTATTGTTATTTCTTATTGTTCTTTCTTATTGTTATTGTTATTTTATATTGTTATTGTTATTTCTTATTGTTATTGTTATTTCTTATTGTTATTGTTATTTCCTATTGTTATTGTTATTTCTTTTCGTTATTGTTATTACTTATTGTTATTGTTATTTCTTTTTGTTATTGTTATTTCTTATTGTTATTGTTATTTCTTATTGTTATTGTTATTTCTTATTGTTAATGTCATTTCTTATTGTTATTGTTATTTCCTATTGTTATTATTATTTCTTATTGTTATTGTTATTTCTTATTGTTATTGTTATTTCTTATTGTTATTGTTATTTCCTATTGTTATTGTTATTTCTTATTGTTATTGTTATTTCTTATTGTTATTGTTATTTCTTATTGTTATTGTTATTTCTTATTGTTATTGTTATTTCCTATTGTTATTGTTATTTCTTTTTGTTATTGTTATTTTTTATTGTTATTGTTATTGTTATTTCTTATTGTTATTGTTATTTCTTATTGTTATTGTTATTTGTTATAGTTATTGTTATTTCTTATTGTTATTGTTATTTCTTATTGTTATTGTTATTGTTATTTCTTATTGTTATTGTTATTTCTTATTGTTATTGTTATTTCCTATTGTTATTGTTATTACTTATTGTTATTGTTTTTTCTTTTTGTTATTGTTATTTCTTATTGTTATTGTTATTGTTATTTCTTATTGTTATTGTTATTTCTTATAGTTATTGTTATTTCTTATTGTTATTGTTATTTCATATTGTTATTGTTATTTCTTATTGTTATTGTTAATTCTCATTATTATTGTTATTTCTTATTGTTAGTGTTATTTCTTATTGTTATTGTTAGTTCTTATTGTTATTGTTATTTATTATTGTTATTTCTTATTGTTATTGTTATTTCTTATTGTTATTGTTATTTCTTATTGTTATTGTTATTTATTATTGTTATTGTTATTTCTTATTGTTATTGTTATTTCCTATTGTTATTGTTACTTCTTTTTGTTATTGTTATTACTTATTGTTATTGTTATTTCTTTTTGTTATTGTTATTTCTTATTCTTATTGTTGTTTCTTATTTTTATTGTTATTTCTTATTGTTATTGTTATTTCTTATTGTTATTGTTATTTCTTATTGTTATTGTTATTTCTTATTGTTATTGTTATTTCTTATTATTATTGTTATTTCTTATTGTTATTGTTATTTCTTATAGTTATTGTTATTTCTTATTGTTATTGTTATTTCTTATTGGTATTGTTATTTCCTATTGTTATTGTTATTTATTATTGTTATTGTTATTTCTTATTGTTATTGTTATTTCATATTGTTATTGTTATTTCTTATTATTATTGTTATTTCTTATTGCTAGTGTTATTTCTTATTGTTATTGTTATTTCTTATTGTTATTTCTTATTGTTATTGTTATTTATTATTGTTATAATTATTTCCTATTGTTATTGTTATTTCTTATTGTTATTGTTATTGTTATTTCTTATTGTTATTGTTATTTCTTATTGTTATTGTTATTTCTTATAGTTATTGTTATTTCTTATAGTTATTGTTATTTCTTATTGTTATTGTTATTTCTTATTGTTATTGTTATTTCCTATTGTTATTGTTATTTCTTATTGTTATTGTTATTTCTTATTGTTATTGTTATTTCTTATTGTTATTGTTATTTCCTATTGTTATTGTTATTTCTTATTGTTATTGTTATTTCTTAATGTTATTGTTATTTCTTATTGTTATTGTTATTTCTTAATATTATTGTTATTTCTTTTTGTTATTGATATTTCTTATTGTTATTGTTATTTCTTATTGTTCTTTCTTATTGTTATTGTTATTTCTTATTGTTATTTCCTATTGTTATTGTTATTTCCTATTGTTATTGTTATTTCTTTTTGTTATTGGTATTACTTATTGTTATTGTTATTTCTTTTTGTTATTGTTATTTCTTATTGTTATTGTTATTTCTTATTGTTATTGTTATTTCTTATTTTTATTGTTATTTCTTATTGTTATTGTTATTTCTTATTGTTATTGTTATTTCCTATTGTTATTGTTATTTCTTATTGTTATTGTTATTTCTTATTGTTATTGTTATTTCTTATTGTTATTCGTATTGTTATTTCTTATTGTTATTTTTATTTCTTATTGTTATTGTTATTTCTTATTGTTATTGTTATTTCTTATTGTTATTATTATTTCTTATTGTTATTGTTATTTATTATTGTTATTTCTTATTGTTATTGTTATTTCTTATTGTTATTGTTATTTCTTATTGTTATTGTTATTTATTATTGTTATTGTTATTTCCTATTGTTATTGTTATTTCTTATTGTTATTGTTATTTATTATTGTTATTGTTATTTCTTTATTGTTCTTTCTTATTGTTATTGTTATTTCTTTATTGTTATTGTTATTTCTTATTGTTATTGTTATTTCTTATTGTTATTGTTTATTTCCTATTGTTATTGTTATTTCTTTTCGTTATTGTTATTACTATTGTTATTGTTATTTCTTTTTGTTATTGTTATTTCTTATTGTTATTGTTATTTCTTATTGTTATTGTTATTTCTTATTGTTATTGTTATTGTTATTTCTTATTGTTATTGTTATTTCTTATTGTTATTGTTATTTCCTATTGTTATTGTTATTACTTATTGTTATTGTTTTTTCTTTTTTGTTATTGTTATTTCTTATTGTTATTGTTATTGTTATTTCTTATTGTTATTGTTATTTCTTATAGTTATTGTTATTTCTTATTGTTATTGTTATTTCATATTGTTATTGTTATTTCTTATTGTTATTGTTATTTCTCATTATTATTGTTATTTCTTATTGTTAGTGTTATTTCTTATTGTTATTGTTAGTTCTTATTGTTATTGTTATTTATTATTGTTATTTTCTTATTGTTATTGTTATTTCTTATTGTTATTGTTATTTCTTATTGTTATTGTTATTTATTATTGTTATTGTTATTTCCTATTGTTATTGTTATTTCTTATTGTTATTGTTATTTATTATTGTTATTGTTATTTCTTATTGTTATTGTTATTTCTTTATTGTTCTTTCTTATTGTTATTGTTATTTCTTATTGTTATTGTTATTTCTTATTGTTATTGTTATTTCTTATTGTTATTGTTATTTCCTATTGTTATTGTTACTTCTTTTTGTTATTGTTATTACTTATTGTTATTGTTATTTCTTTTTGTTATTGTTATTTCTTATTCTTATTGTTGTTTCTTATTTTTATTGTTATTTCTTATTGTTATTGTTATTTCTTATTGTTATTGTTATTTCTTATTGTTATTGTTATTTCTTATTGTTATTGTTATTTCTTATTGTTATTGTTATTTCTTATTATTATTGTTATTTCTTATTGTTATTGTTATTTCTTATAGTTATTGTTATTTCTTATTGTTATTGTTATTTCTTATTAGTATTGTTATTTCCTATTGTTATTGTTATTTATTATTGTTATTGTTATTTCTTATTGTTATTGTTATTTCATATTGTTATTGTTATTTCTTATTATTATTGTTATTTCTTATTGTTAGTGTTATTTCTTATTGTTATTGTTATTTCTTATTGTTATTTCTATTGTTATTGTTATTTATTATTGTTATAATTATTTCCTATTGTTATTGTTATTTCTTATTGTTATTGTTATTGTTATTGTTATTGTTATTTCTTATTGTTATTTCTTATTGTTATTGTTATTTCTTATTGTTATTGTTATTTCTTATTGTTATTGTTATTTCTTATAGTTATTGTTATTTCTTATAGTTATTGTTATTTCTTATTGTTATTGTTATTTCTTATTGTTATTGTTATTTCCTATTGTTATTGTTATTTCTTATTGTTATTGTTATTTCTTATTGTTATTGTTATTTCTTATTGTTATTGTTATTTCCTATTGTTATTGTTATTTCTTATTGTTATTGTTATTTCTTAATGTTATTGTTATTTCTTATTGTTATTGTTATTTCTTAATATTATTGTTATTTCTTTTTGTTATTGATATTTCTTATTGTTATTGTTATTTCTTATTGTTCTTTCTTATTGTTATTGTTATTTCTTATTGTTATTTCCTATTGTTATTGTTATTTCCTATTGTTATTGTTATTTCTTTTTGTTATTGGTATTACTTATTGTTATTGTTATTTCTTTTTGTTATTGTTATTTCTTATTGTTATTGTTATTTCTTATTGTTATTGTTATTTCTTATTGTTATTGTTATTTCTTATTGTTATTGTTATTTCTTATTGTTATTGTTATTTCTTATTGTTATTGTTATTTCCTATTGTTATTGTTATTTCTTATTGTTATTGTTATTTCTTATTGTTATTGTTATTTCTTATTGTTATTCGTATTGTTATTTCTTATTGTTATTTTTATTTCTTATTGTTATTGTTATTTCTTATTGTTATTGTTATTTCTTATTGTTATTGTTATTTCTTATTGTTATTGTTATTTATTATTGTTATTTCTTATTGTTATTTTTATTTCTTATTGTTATTGTTATTTCTTATTGTTATTGTTATTTATTATTGTTATTGTTATTTCCTATTGTTATTGTTATTTCTTATTGTTATTGTTATTTCTTATTGTTATTGTTATTTCTTATTGTTATTGTTATTTCTTATTGTTATTGTTATTTCCTATTGTTATTGTTACTTCTTTTTGTTATTGTTATTACTTATTGTTATTGTTATTTCTTTTTGTTATTGTTATTTCTTATTCTTATTGTTGTTTCTTATTTTTATTGTTATTTCTTATTGTTATTGTTATTTCTTATTGTTATTGTTATTTCTTATTGTTATTGTTAGTTCTTATTGTTATTGTTATTTATTATTGTTATTTCTTATTGTTATTGTTATTTCTTATTGTTATTGTTATTTCTTATTGTTATTGTTATTTATTATTGTTATTGTTATTTCCTATTGTTATTGTTATTTCTTATTGTTATTGTTATTTATTATTGTTATTGTTATTTCTTATTGTTATTGTTATTTCTTTATTGTTATTTCTTTATTGTTCTTTCTTATTGTTATTGTTATTTCTTATTGCTATTGTTATTTCTTATTGTTATTGTTATTTCCTATTGTTATTGTTACTTCTTTTTGTTATTGTTATTACTTATTGTTATTGTTATTTCTTTTTGTTATTGTTATTTCTTATTCTTATTGTTGTTTCTTATTTTTATTGTTATTTCTTATTGTTATTGTTATTTCTTATTGTTATTGTTATTTCTTATTGTTATTGTTATTTCTTATTGTTATTGTTATTTCTTATTATTATTGTTATTTCTTATTGTTATTGTTATTTCTTATAGTTATTGTTATTTCTTATTGTTATTGTTATTTCTTATTGTTATTGTTATTTATTATTGTTATTGTTATTTCTTATTGTTATTGTTATTTCATATTGTTATTGTTATTTCTTATTATTATTGTTATTTCTTATTGTTAGTGTTATTTCTTATTGTTATTTTTATTTATTATTGTTAATGTTATTTCCTATTGTTATTGTTATTTCTTATTGTTATTGTTATTTCTTATTGTTATTGTTATTGTTATTTCTTATTGTTATTGTTATTTCTTATTGTTATTGTTATTTCTTATTGTTATTGTTATTTCTTATTGTTATTGTTATTTCTTATAGTTATTGTTATTTCTTATAGTTATTGTTATTTCTTATTGTTATTGTTATTTCTTATTGTTATTGTTATTTCTTATTGTTATTGTTATTTCTTATTGTTATTGTTATTTCTTATTGTTATTGTTATTTCCTATTGTTATTGTTATTTCTTATTGTTATTGTTATTTCTTAATGTTATTGTTATTTCTTAATATTATTGTTATTTCTTTTTGTTATTGATATTTCTTATTGTTATTGTTATTTCTTATTGTTCTTTCTTATTGTTATTGTTATTTCTTATTGTTATTTCCTATTGTTATTGTTATTTCCTATTGTTATTGTTATTCCTTTTTGTTATTGTTATTACTTATTGTTATTGTTATTTCTTTTTGTTATTGTTATTTCTTATTGTTATTGTTATTTCTTATTGTTATTGTTATTTCTTATTGTTATTGTTATTTCCTATGGTTATTGTTATTTCTTATTGTTATTGTTATTTCTTATTGTTATTGTTATTTCTTATTGTTATTCGTATTGTTATCTCTTATTGTTATTTTTATTTCTTATTGTTATTGTTATTTCTTAATGTTATTGTTATTTCTTATTGTTATTGTTATTTCTTATTGTTATTGTTATTTCTTATTGTTATTGTTATTCCTTATTGTTATTGTTATTTCTTATTGTTATTGTTATTTCTTATTGTTATTGTTGTTTCTTATTGTTATTGTTATTTCTTATTGTTATTGTTATTTCTTAATATTATTGTTATTTCTTATTGTTATTGTTATTTCTTATTGTTATTGTTATTTCTTATTGTTATTGTTATTTCTTATTGTTATTGTTATTTCTTATTGTTTTTGTTATTTCTTATTGATATTGTTATTTCTTATTGTTATTGTTATTTTTTTATTGTTATTGTAATTTCTTATTGTTACTGTTATTTCTTATTTGTTATTGTTATTTTTTATTGTTATTGTTATTTCTTATTGTAATTGTTATTTCTTATTGTTATTGTTATTTCTTATTGTCATTGTTATTTCTTATTATTATTGTTATTTCTTATTGTTATTGTTATTTCTTATAGTTATTGTTATTTCTTATTGTTATTGTTATTTCTTATTGGTATTGTTATTTCCTATTGTTATTGTTATTTATTATTGTTATTGTTATTTCTTATTGTTATTGTTATTTCATATTGTTATTGTTATTTCTTATTATTATTGTTATTTCTTATTGTTAGTGTTATTTCTTATTGTTATTGTTATTTCTTATTGTTATTGTTATTTATTATTGTTATTGTTATTTCCTATTGTTATTGTTATTGTTATTTCTTATTGTTATTGTTATTGTTATTTCTTATTGTTATTGTTATTTCTTATTGTTATTGTTATTTCTTATTGTTATTGTTATTTCTTATAGTTATTGTTATTTCTTATAGTTATTGTTATTTCTTATTGTTATTGTTATTTCTTATTGTTATTGTTATTTCCTATTGTTATTGTTATTTCTCATTGTTATTGTTATTTCTTAATGTTATTGTTATTTCCTATTGTTATTGTTATTTCCTATTGTTATTGTTATTTCCTATTGTTATTGTTATTTATTATTGTTATTGTTATTTCCTATTGTTATTGTTATTGTTATTGTTATTTCTTATTGTTATTGTTATTGTTATTTCTTATTGTTATTGTTATTTCTTATTGTTATTGTTATTTCTTATAGTTATTGTTATTTCTTATAGTTATTGTTATTTCTTATTGTTATTGTTATTTCTTATTGTTATTGTTATTTCTTATTGTTATTGTTATTTCCTATTGTTATTGTTATTTCTTATTGTTATTGTTATTTCTTAATGTTATTGTTATTTCCTATTGTTATTGTTATTTCCTATTGTTATTGTTATTTCTTTTTGTTATTGTTATTGCTTATTGTTATTGTTATTTCTTTTTGTTATTGTTATTTCTTATTGTTATTGTTATTTCTTATTGTTATTGTTATTTCTTATTGTTATTGTTATTTCTTATTGTTATTGTTATTTCTTATTGTTATTGTTATTTCCTATTGTTATTGTTATTTCTTTTCGTTATTGTTATTACTTATTGTTATTATTATTTCTTTTTGTTATTGTTATTTCTTTTTGTTATTGTTATTTCTTATTGTTATTGTTATTTCTTATTGTTATTGTTATTTCTTATTGTTAATGTTATTTCTTATTGTTATTGTTATTTCCTATTGTTATTATTATTTCTTATTGTTATTGTTATTTCTTATTGTTATTGTTATTTCTTATTGTTATTGTTATTTCCTATTGTTATTGTTATTTCTTATTGTTATTGTTATTTCTTATTGTTATTGTTATTTCTTATTGTTATTGTTATTTCTTATTGTTATTGTTATTTCTTATTGTTATTGCTATTTCCTATTGTTATTGTTATTACTTATTGTTATTGTTATTTCTTTTTGTTATTGTTATTTCTTATTGTTATTGTTATTTCTTATTGTTATTGTTTTTTCTTATAGTTATTGTTATTTCTTATTGTTATTGTTATTTCTTATTGTTATTGTTATTGTTATTTCTTATTGTTATTGTTATTTCTTATTGTTATTGTTATTTCCTATTGTTATTGTTATTACTTATTGTTATTGTTTTTTCTTTTTGTTATTGTTATTTCTTATTGTTATTGTTATTGTTATTTCTTATTGTTATTGTTATTTCTTATAGTTATTGTTATTTCTTATTGTTATTGTTATTTCATATTGTTATTGTTATTTCTTATTGTTATTGTTATTTCTCATTATTATTGTTATTTCTTATTGTTAGTGTTATTTCTTATTGTTATTGTTAGTTCTTATTGTTATTGTTATTTATTATTGTTATTTCTTATTGTTATTGTTATTTCTTATTGTTATTGTTATTGTTATTTATTATTGTTATTGTTATTTCCTATTGTTATTGTTATTTCTTATTGTTATTGTTATTTATTATTGTTATTGTTATTTCTTATTGTTATTGTTATTTCTTATTGTTATTGTTATTTCTTTATTGTTCTTTCTTATTGTTATTGTTATTTCTTATTGTTATTGTTATTTCTTATTGTTATTGTTATTTCCTATTGTTATTGTTACTTCTTTTTGTTATTGTTATTACTTATTGTTATTGTTATTTCTTTTTGTTATTGTTATTTCTTATTCTTATTGTTGTTTCTTATTTTTATTGTTATTTCTTATTGTTATTGTTATTTCTTATTGTTATTGTTATTTCTTATTGTTATTGTTATTTCTTATTGTTATTGTTATTTCTTATTATTATTGTTATTTCTTATTGTTATTGTTATTTCTTATAGTTATTGTTATTTCTTATTGTTATTGTTATTTCTTATTGGTATTGTTATTTCCTATTGTTATTGTTATTTCTTATTGTTATTGTTATTTCATATTGTTATTGTTATTTCTTATTATTATTGTTATTTCTTATTGTTAGTGTTATTTCTTATTGTTATTGTTATTTCTTATTGTTATTTCTTATTGTTATTGTTATTTATTATTGTTATAATTATTTCCTATTGTTATTGTTATTTCTTATTGTTATTGTTATTGTTATTTCCTATTGTTATTATTATTTCTTATTGTTATTGTTATTTCTTATTGTTATTGTTATTTCTTATTGTTATTGTTATCAACGGTGAACATTAAGGTGTCGATTTCAAACAAAATTGACAACCCCGGTTTGAATAAAAAGAAAAGTTAAATAAATTGGCCTACGCTATATTCAAAACGGATCCCGCTGATTACCCACTAGTTCTTAGGTAGAGCACCACAATCACTTTAAAAAAAATGGAAAGGACTTACCTGGATTCCTCCTGGTATCGACGTCTTCGGACTGACACACTTATTTATTATATATATATTTCTTTAGAGGATTTTAGATTGGAATTTAGCTTAACCAATTAAAATAGGAAAATTCAAATGTTCAAAAATCACAACAGAATTTTATTACAAAAAAAATAAAAAAACAATAACAATAAGCAAAAAAAAAGAAATATATATATATATTACATGTACATGTAAGACTTACACGTCGAACACTCAAAAATTAAAGTTTAAACTTACAAAGAAAATTGATTTCGCGACTAACTTACGCACGCACTATTTTTCTTCACTTGGCAGAATCTCGCAACTAACCCTTCTGATTGTTCGCGCTGGTTTTTGTTAACCACCCCAACCCCCTTCCAATAAGTCGTCGTTGGGGTTAGTGGTGGTTAAGCGCCTAGCTCCTGATTGGAACGTCGGCGACGTCGCTGTTTACGCAAGCGCTTTGAATTAACCCCCTCTATTGCACTTTGACATTTGTTTGTCGGTGTTCGATGCCTAAACATGAAATGATTCAATCATTTGTAAATATATATGTTATTTACATATTATATGAATGGTTTAGGCATCTAGAACACATTTACTGCATTCTATGCTGGGGTTGTGTGCTTTACTTTCACGACGTTGCATTATTGACCATTTAAAAAAAAAAACAAAAAAATGGTGCGTGAATATTAATTATGTAAACTAGAAAACAAAATATTAAAAAGAATTGTGGAATTAGATTTTGAGTGGACGAGTGTTTGTCTAAAGATATGTGCGGAGGGGTTCATATATGCTATATCACAAAAAAAAAAAAAAAAATACATTTAAATACTAAACTTAATTACACTGCATAATATGTGTAATAGTAATATGCGTAATAATATTATATGTATCCGATTTAAAATTTCTATCTTTAATTTGTAAATTTAAAACGTATCTAAATTCGTTTGTATTTTTTTACCTGGGTTGTACAAAATTTCCCATAATCCGCGGGCGTGCCGAAAGGTACGCGCTTCGGTACAGAGGCTATTGTTATGCGAACATCTGGCCTTAATGATTAAACTTTCCGGCTTAAAGAAAATTCCTATTTACAACCCTTAATAAAATTACAGAACCCCCCGCAAATAATATTTACAATGAACTACCCTAATAAACTAATCCTATATTTACAATTATTTACAATTGAGGCTGTCAATATATATCCACGAACTTGGTTCATTTTAATTTTAATGATTAGGAGGTAAAAAAAATAATCGCAAATGGGCTTCCTTGTTGTCGCGAACTGTTTTAATTATTGTTTCGCCGATGTAATCATTTTGTCGGTGTTTTCGGTAAAACACCGGTAACAATTCGGCCCCGTGAAATGAACCAAATTCGCTGTAAAAGAACATCTTAAAATCAAAACATTATTACAATCATGAACAAAAGTAAAAGAAGGAAAATACTTATGTCTTGTCCATACATTGATGTTCCGCTTGAAAGTCCACTGATATATTGCCAATGAGTGTACCCGGATGTCTCCTTCCGAATAGTCGCGAAAATTGAGAATGCACGAATTTAATTAACGTTTATCACACAAATTACGGTGCACGGGAGTGTCACTACTTTCGATCAGAGCGTCCATTTCGCGATAAAAGCAGGCACTAAAACACGGCATAAGGTTCGTAAACTGTCACTGTGATGATGTAGATGGCCCTTGCGGAGGTTCATCGATGTCGTCTTCGTCCAGGTCGTCATCAGAAGCTGCATCATTCTGGGATTCTGGTGCTGGTCGAATATCGTCCGCATGAACTCTTACATTGTGGCCATTTCGGTCGATCAGGAAAACTCGCCCCGCAAAACAATCCAGGATTACAAATGGTCCTAGCCATTTAGCAGCGAAACCGGCAGGATTTTCGTTGTCGCTTATAGGGTGGTTGCGAATAACAACCTGTTGTCCTATTTCGAACTGGGAGGGTTCTGCTTGCTGATCATATCTTCGCACGTACTCTCTATTTCGGTTTCGAATACCTTCTTGACGGATTTGTAGTTCGTCATTGTGGTTGTGCGGGCGGGCTAGCGGAATATCATGTTCTGCAGGCCTTGGTAATTGGTAACCCAATAGTGCTTCAGCGGGTGTAACTCCAGTCGCAGCGTTGGCACGGGATCGGAGTTCAAATAAAATTGGCTGAAGGTGACGGTCCCATTGGTTTCCAGGCTGTCCTTGCATCCTAATCCGCAGGCATTTCTTTAACTCCTGGTTTCGCCTTTCTGTTGGGTTAGCTTGGGGATGGTATACCGGAGTATAAAAAGCTTCAATTCCCCAACTCTGAAGCTGATCTTGCCAACGGTGTGCGGTGAATTGTGGCCCATTATCGCTGATCAAGTTCCTTGGGTAACCAAACCTATGAAAGACCTGTTCTTCTAACAGTTTTAAAATGTTAGTAGTACTTGCCTTTCCGATCGGGAACGCTTCTACCCATTTAGTGAATAGGTCGGTTACCACAAGTATTGAGCGCTTACGTGTTGAACTTGCGGGGTATGGGCCCATTAAATCAACTGCTACGGTATGAAATGGTGCAGAGGGTATTCGAGCCTTCATCGGTGCTTTCTTCTGAGCCCTGCCGCGCTTCGTTGCAATGCAGATGAGGCAGCACTTCACGTAGTCCCGGACGTCCTTCACAAGAGTGGGCCAGTAGTATCGGGCACGAATACTACGTATTGTTTCGTCTCGTCCTGGGTGAATTGCCTCATCGTGCATCGCGTGCAAGACTCTTGAAACCGCTGTGGCCGGCACGAACAGGGTTCGGTCTCGATTTTCTTCGGGTCTGTGGTATAGCGTCTCTTCAACTGCTTCGAATATATCGTTCCATTTAGTAAAATCGGGATGGTTTGGATCTGCTAGCAGCTGGAGAATTCTCTGGCTCTCCTCATCCTGTTGTTGAGCTTCCATGATTGAATGCACGACAGGGACTTCGAGTGCATTTAGCTCTGGCGGGAGGATGGAATCTAACTCGGGCAGAGGGCTGATAGGCTGGTCTTCGGGGTCACGGCTAAGCATGTCGGGTAGCTGGTTGGCTTCTCCTGGGCAATGGCTGATGTCAAAATCAAAACTCTGGAGTAATAGCGCCCATTTTGTGAGTTTTGATTTTGAATCTTTGAAATTGTTCAGCCACGTTAATGCTCTGCTATCCGTGATAACGTGGAAGTGGCGTCCCTCCAGCAGTGGGCGATACCTCTGAAGAGCGAAAACCAGGGCGAGGCACTCTTGCTCGTTTATGTGGTATCGCTTTTGTGTATCGTTCAATTTTCTTGAATCAAATGAAATGATTCTCTTCTCGCCTGTGGGAGTCATCTGAAACAGTACACATGAGATACCGACATTTGATGCGTCCGTTTGGACAGTAAATTCGAGATTAGTTAAGGGCCTATGGAGCTGTAATGGTTGTTTCACACGATTTCGTAACATCTCCATAGCGGCTGTTGCTGCTGGAGTCCATTTAAATGTGCGGTTAGTAGCCAGTAAATCGTTTATTGGTGCCGCAATTGCAGCAAAATCGTGTATGTACTGTCTTACCCAATTACAAATTCCCAAATATTTCCTAAGTTGCCGCCGGGTTTTCGGGATTGGATGATTTGCAATTTGTTGCAGATGTTTTTCTAAAGGTCTAGTCATATCGCCGTCCACCATGTGCCCTAAATACTCCAGTGCCGTTTTTCCGAATGAACACTTTTCCGTGCCTAATCGCAGATCGAACTGATCCAGGCGTTCGAATATAAGAGCAAGATGCCTTAAGTGTTCTTCGGGTGTGTTCGAGTAAACAATTATGTCGTCAAGGTACACCATAGTAAAATCGTGTAACATACCTGCGAGTACTTCTTGCGACATTAATCGTTGAAATGTAGCGGGTGCATTTTTCAATCCAAACGGCATTACCCTGAATTGATAGTGTCCTCCATCCGGTGTTGAAAATGCAGTGTATAATTTTGAACATTCCTCCATCGGAATTTGCCAGTACCCGCTTTTCAAATCCAACGTTGAAAAAATCTTCGCGTCACCGAGGTCGCGAAGCGCTTCTTGGATAATGGGCATAGGCGTCGTCTCGGAAACTGTAACTGCGTTTAGTTTTCTATAGTCAATACAGAAGCGGTTTTCTCCATCCTTCTTCTTGACTAAAACTATAGGTGATGCATAAGGGCTGGTGCTGGGTTCAATTATACCTTGTGTAATTAACTCTTCCACTTGTGCATCAATCTCTTGTTTCCTGGCAGGGTTTACTCGATAAGGGCGGATTCTTATCGGTTTATTCGTTGTGAGGTGAATCTTGTGTTCCGTCGTGCGTGTACGTTGAGCAAATTGGTCCTTTGGTTGGAATGTTCGACTAAATCTCTCCACTAACTCTTCGAATTCTTTAGCTGCATTTCCAACAAAATTATGATTTAATTTTGGCGGCCTGGTTCCTTCCTCAATCGTAGGTTGATCGGTCCACCGGATCGTTTGGCGTAATCCAGTGCCGATATGAATGCACCGTTTGCTACAGTCAATTATAGCTTCATGCTTCATGAAGAATCCTATTCCTAGAATAACTTCATATCGAAGCCCGGGCATTATCAGGAACTCCTCTGAAAACTGCTGCGTGCCCAGTCGAAATTGGACTGTGGTTGCTCCTGTGACTTCAGCGGTTATATTTTCCTCAGCTAAATTGGTTCTTGCACGCAGTGGTCGAATGTGGCTTTGAGTAGGTGCATACCGAATATAGTTTTGGCCGGCGCCGAGATCAAGCAAACATTTCAGAATTTGATCACGCACTAATAATGGCAGAATTACTAATTGTGACTTACGAGTAGAAAAAGCGCACAATGGCTGATTGTCATTATCACTCGAAGACACATTTATATCGCACTCACTCGTAGTTTCACTTTTCACTACACAATTGTCCTGGTGGATGCGCCCATTATCGTGGTGGAGGTGCCGGAATGCATTTGCATTAAAACGTGGAATGAATTGTTTTGACCTTTTCCGTTTCCTCTTACGGTTGCGTTGTCTGTTTGCGGAGGCGACAGGAGAGCTTAATAAGTCCAACTCTACTCCTGCCGCTGACGAGAGTTTCCCGACGAATTTACATTTTCAGGTTTTCTGTTCGTTGCTGAATTTTTCGAATCTTGATTTCCATTTATAAATTCCCGATCTTGATTAGTGGTAAATTTATGATCCGCTTTTTCAAATCGAGGTGGCCCGGAGCGATAGTGTTTGCTTCTATTTTCGCCTCTCCAGGAATTCTGGTGAAGTGGTTTGTTTTTCGGCGGATCTGTATTTTGTGCGACTACGTTTTGCTTGTGGGCTCCAACTCTTGCCTGCGACGATGACAATTTTGTGGCTCGCTTAACAAACTGTTCCACAGTGTCTGGTTTGAAATGTAAAGCTTGTTTAAGCGAGTCTGATGCCAATTCCCACATAGCCAGAGTTTTCATTTCTTCCGACCAAAACGACAGATGTCTATCAAATAACACCCTCTTCTGAATGGCAAAAATTCCTGGTGGCGTGGAGCCCTGTGGTTTCATCAGAAGTTCCTTGGTTTCATCCAGTGCTACTTTTGCGGGATCGATGGAAAGAATAAAAAGGTCTTTTGCTTCATCCCATGAAACGTCCTCATTAAAATAACCGCCATATTTCTTCGTGCACTCCGCGTCCATTCCCGCTAGAGCACGGCGGTGTTTAACATCGTCCCTCAGATTCTGCCCCTCAAATTCAATTTCCAATTGGCTGATGTATTTCCGCGGATTACGACCATCAAATTTCACTTTGTCGTCCTCGCCAATATTTTTCAGTAGATATGTAATTTGATTCGCGGGCAAAGACGTAGTTATCACTGCTGATGAAGGAGGTTCTACCGGTCGAGGAGATAAATGGGTGTCGACTCGCGCTTCTTGTAGTGGTGACGATCTTCTCGGAGCTTCCTGTCTCGGCTGAGAGAGGCGGGATAAGGCGCGCTGTTCATTTTCTATAGCATCTAATCTGTTTAACACCTCGTCCAATCTAGTTCTTATTTCGTCCCTTTCATTTAGAAGCTGCTCCTCTCGTCTTAAATGTGCCTCCCGGACCTCTAGCATTTCTTGCCATGTGTAGGTTTTTTCTTGTTTGCGGAGCATCAGCTCCTCCTCTTCTTGTTGAAGTAATTGCTCCCGCAGTCTGCTGAAGTTCTTCATTTTGTCTAAATGAGCACGGTACTCTCTAGCTTCCCTTTCGTCTAATTCTTCGAGAGCTAATGACGCATTGGAAGCTCTCGATGTCGGACGATGTCTTGGATGCAAAATAGTATCTCCGTTTATTTGCGACACGATTTCATTTATGGATTGCCTGGAGCTTGGTCTCTCAAAATCGATTTCTTCAGTACGGGAGCGAGTGCGCATGCTGTAAGTACTCATCTTTGTTCGAGTTTTTTTTTTTCTTTTTAAAGAATTATAATTAATATTAATTAACTCGGCCCCGTCGAGTTTCAAAAAAAATCAAAATGTAAACTCGAACAAAGTAGTGCGTAGTCGGAAATATTATTTAAATAAGTGATTGTGGGTATTATGATTCTCTTTGTTTCTTACAACTAAATAAATTTTACACTTCACAACACTTCCTGTAAAAAAAATGTATTAAGTTTAAACAAAGAGAATCTGAATTTTTATAGGCCAAAATAAAATATATACTTGAACAATTTATATTAAATATTTATATAAAATTAGAAATACTTGTGCAAGTAACGGATCGTGAGTTACAAAAAATTGTACATATATGTACTATTGCTAAGATTGTGAATAACGCCTGATTAGTGTTATTCCTTAAAAGTAATCTATTTAAAAATAAAATTAAATCACGTTGAGCGCCATTTATCAACGGTGAACATTAAGGTGTCGATTTCAAACAAAATTGACAACCCCGGTTTGAATAAAAAGAAAAGTTAAATAAATTGGCCTACGCTATATTCAAAACGGATCCCGCTGATTACCCACTAGTTCTTAGGTAGAGCACCACAATCACTTTAAAAAAAATGGAAAGGACTTACCTGGATTCCTCCTGGTATCGACGTCTTCGGACTGACACACTTATTTATTATATATATATTTCTTTAGAGGATTTTAGATTGGAATTTAGCTTAACCAATTAAAATAGGAAAATTCAAATGTTCAAAAATCACAACAGAATTTTATTACAAAAAAAATAAAAAAACAATAACAATAAGCAAAAAAAAAAGAAATATATATATATATTACATGTACATGTGAGACTTACACGTCGAACACTCAAAAATTAAAGTTTAAACTTACAAAGAAAATTGATTTCGCGACTAACTTACGCACGCACTATTTTTCTTCACTTGGCAGAATCTCACAACTAACCCTTCTGATTGTTCGCGCTGGTTTTTGTTAACCACCCCAACCCCCTTCCAATAAGTCGTCGTTGGGGTTAGTGGTGGTTAAGCGCCTAGCTCCTGATTGGAACGTCGGCGACGTCGCTGTTTACGCAAGCGCTTTGAATTAACCTCCTCTATTGCACTTTGACATTTGTTTGTCGGTGTTCGATGCCTAAACATGAAATGATTCAATCATTTGTAAATATATATGTTATTTACATATTATATGAATGGTTTAGGCATCTAGAACACATTTACTGCATTCTATGCTGGGGTTGTGTGCTTTACTTTCACGACGTTGCATTATTGACCATTTAAAAAAAAAAACAAAAAAATGGTGCGTGAATATTAATTATGTAAACTAGAAAACAAAATATTAAAAAGAATTGTGGAATTAGATTTTGAGTGGACGAGTGTTTGTCTAAAGATATGTGCGGAGGGGTTCATATATGCTATATCACAAAAAAAAAAAAAAATACATTTAAATACTAAACTTAATTACACTGCATAATATGTGTAATAGTAATATGCGTAATAATATTATATGTATCCGATTTAAAATTTCTATCTTTAATTTGTAAATTTAAAACGTATCTAAATTCGTTTGTATTTTTTTACCTGGGTTGTACAAAATTTCCCATAATCCGCGGGCGTGCCGAAAGGTACGCGCTTCGGTACAGAGGCTATTGTTATGCGAACATCTGGCCTTAATGATTAAACTTTCCGGCTTAAAGAAAATTCCTATTTACAACCCTTAATAAAATTACAGAACCCCCCGCAAATAATATTTACAATGAACTACCCTAATAAACTAATCCTATATTTACAATTATTTACAATTGAGGCTGTCAATATATATCCACGAACTTGGTTCATTTTAATTTTAATGATTAGGAGGTAAAAAAAATAATCGCAAATGGGCTTCCTTGTTGTCGCGAACTGTTTTAATTATTGTTTCGCCGATGTAATCATTTTGTCGGTGTTTTCGGTAAAACACCGGTAACATTGTTATTTCCTATTGTTATTGTTATTTCTTATTGTTATTGTTATTTCTTATTGTTATTGTTATTTCTTATTGTTATTGTTATTTCCTATTGTTATTGTTATTACTTATTGTTATTGTTATTTCTTTTTGTTATTGTTATTTCTTATTGTTATTGTTATTTCTTATTGTTATTGTTTTTTCTTATAGTTATTGTTATTTCTTATTGTTATTGTTATTTCTTATTGTTATTGTTATTGTTATTTCTTATTGTTATTGTTATTGTTATTTCTTATTGTTATTGTTATTTCTTATAGTTATTGTTATTTCTTATTGTTATTGTTATCTCATATTGTTATTGTTATTTCTTATTGTTATTGTTATTTCTCATTATTATTGTTATTTCTTATTGTTAGTGTTATTTCTTATTGTTATTGTTAGTTCTTATTGTTATTGTTATTTATTATTGTTATTTCTTATTGTTATTGTTATTTCTTATTGTTATTGTTATTTATTATTGTTATTGTTATTTCCTATTGTTATTGTTATTTCTTATTGTTATTGTTATTTATTATTGTTATTGTTATTTCTTATTGTTATTGTTATTTCTTATTGTTATTGTTATTTCTTTATTGTTCTTTCTTATTGTTATTGTTATTTCTTATTGTTATTGTTATTTCTTATTGTTATTGTTATTTCTTATTGTTATTGTTATTTCCTATTGTTATTGTTACTTCTTTTTGTTATTGTTATTACTTATTGTTATTGTTATTTCTTTTTGTTATTGTTATTTCTTATTCTTATTGTTGTTTCTTATTTTTATTGTTATTTCTTATTGTTATTGTTATTTCTTATTGTTATTGTTATTTCTTATTGTTATTGTTATTTCTTATTGTTATTGTTATTTCTTATTATTATTGTTATTTCTTATTGTTATTGTTATTTCTTATAGTTATTGTTATTTCTTATTGTTATTGTTATTTCTTATTGGTATTGTTATTTCCTATTGTTATTGTTATTTCTTATTGTTATTGTTATTTCATATTGTTATTGTTATTTCTTATTATTATTGTTATTTCTTATTGTTATTGTTATTTATTATTGTTATAATTATTTCCTATTGTTATTGTTATTTCTTATTGTTATTGTTATTTCTTATTGTTATTGTTATTGTTATTTCTTATTGTTATTGTTATTTCTTATTGTTATTGTTATTTCTTATTGTTATTGTTATTTCTTATTGTTATTGTTATTTCTTATAGTTATTGTTATTTCTTATAGTTATTGTTATTTCTTATTGTTATTGTTATTTCTTATTGTTATTGTTATTTCCTATTGTTATTGTTATTTCTTATTGTTATTGTTATTTCTTATTGTTATTGTTATTTCTTATTGTTATTGTTATTTCCTATTGTTATTGTTATTTCTTATTGTTATTGTTATTTCTTAATGTTATTGTTATTTCTTATTGTTATTGTTATTTCTTAATATTATTGTTATTTCTTTTTGTTATTGATATTTCTTATTGTTATTGTTATTTCTTATTGTTCTTTCTTATTGTTATTGTTATTTCTTATTGTTATTTCCTAATGTTATTGTTATTTCCTATTGTTATTGTTATTTCTTTTTGTTATTGGTATTACTTATTGTTATTGTTATTTCTTTTTGTTATTGTTATTTCTTATTGTTATTGTTATTTCTTATTGTTATTGTTATTTCTTATTGTTATTGTTATTTCTTATTGTTATTGTTATTTCTTATTGTTATTGTTATTTCTTATTGTTATTGTTATTTCCTATTGTTATTGTTATTTCTTATTGTTATTGTTATTTCTTATTGTTATTCGTATTGTTATTTCTTATTGTTATTTTTATTTCTTATTGTTATTGTTATTTCTTATTGTTATTGTTATTTCTTATTGTTATTGTTATTTATTATTGTTATTTCTTATTGTTATTGTTATTTCTTATTGTTATTGTTATTTATTATTGTTATTGTTATTTCCTATTGTTATTGTTATTTCTTATTGTTATTGTTATTTATTATTGTTATTGTTATTTCTTATTGTTATTGTTATTTCTTTATTGTTCTTTCTTATTGTTATTGTTATTTCTTATTGTTATTGTTATTTCTTATTGTTATTGTTATTTCTTATTGTTATTGTTATTTCCTATTGTTATTGTTACTTCTTTTTGTTATTGTTATTACTTATTGTTATTGTTATTTCTTTTTGTTATTGTTATTTCTTATTCTTATTGTTGTTTCTTATTTTTATTGTTATTTCTTATTGTTATTGTTATTTCTTATTGTTATTGTTAGTTCTTATTGTTATTGTTATTTATTATTGTTATTTCTTATTGTTATTGTTATTTCTTATTGTTATTGTTATTTCTTATTGTTATTGTTATTTATTATTGTTATTGTTATTTCCTATTGTTATTGTTATTTCTTATTGTTATTGTTATTTATTATTGTTATTGTTATTTCTTATCGTTATTGTTATTTCTTTATTGTTCTTTCTTATTGTTATTGTTATTTCTTATTGTTATTGTTATTTCTTATTGTTATTGTTACTTCTTTTTGTTATTGTTATTACTTATTGTTATTGTTATTTCTTTTTGTTATTGTTATTTCTTATTCTTATTGTTGTTTCTTATTTTTATTGTTATTTCTTATTGTTATTGTTATTTCTTATTGTTATTATTATTTCTTATTGTTATTGTTATTTCTTATTGTTATTGTTATTTCTTATTATTATTGTTATTTCTTATTGTTATTGTTATTTCTTATAGTTATTGTTATTTCTTATTGTTATTGTTATTTCTTATTGGTATTGTTATTTCCTATTGTTATTGTTATTTATTATTGTTATTGTTATTTCTTATTGTTATTGTTATTTCATATTGTTATTGTTATTTCTTATTATTATTGTTATTTCTTATTGTTAGTGTTATTTCTTATTGTTATTTCTTATTGTTATTTTTATTTATTATTGTTATTGTTGTTTCTTATTGTTATTGTTATTTCTTAATATTATTGTTATTTCTTATTGTTATTGTTATTTCTTATTGTTATTGTTATTTCTTATTGTTATTGTTATTTCTTATTGTTTTTGTTATTTCTTATTGATATTGTTATTTCTTATTGTTATTGTTATTTTTTTATTGTTATTGTAATTTCTTATTGTTACTGTTATTTCTTATTTGTTATTGTTATTTTTTATTGTTATTTCTTATTGTAATTGTTATTTCTTATTGTTATTGTTATTTCTTATTGTCATTGTTATTTCTTATTATTATTGTTATTTCTCATTGTTATTGTTATTTCTTATAGTTATTGTTATTTCTTATTGTTATTGTTATTTCTTATTGGTATTGTTATTTCCTATTGTTATTGTTATTTATTATTGTTATTGTTATTTCTTATTGTTAGTGTTATTTCTTATTGTTATTGTTATTTCTTATTGTTATTGTTATTTATTATTGTTATTGTTATTTCCTATTGTTATTGTTATTGTTATTGTTATTTCTTATTGTTATTGTTATTGTTATTTCTTATTGTTATTGTTATTTCTTATTGTTATTGTTATTTCTTATTGTTATTGTTATTTCTTATAGTTATTGTTATTTCTTATAGTTATTGTTATTTCTTATTGTTATTGTTATTTCTTATTGTTATTGTTATTTCTTATTGTTATTGTTATTTCCTATTGTTATTGTTATTTCTCATTGTTATTGTTATTTCTTAATGTTATTGTTATTTCCTATTGTTATTGTTATTTCCTATTGTTATTGTTATTTATTATTGTTATTGTTATTTCCTATTGTTATTGTTATTGTTATTGTTATTTCTTATTGTTATTGTTATTGTTATTTCTTATAGTTATTGTTATTTCTTATAGTTATTGTTATTTCTTATTGTTATTGTTATTTCTTATTGTTATTGTTATTTCTTATTGTTATTGTTATTTCCTATTTTTATTGTTATTTCTTATTTTTATTGTTATTTCTTAATGTTATTGTTATTTCCTATTGTTATTGTTATTTCCTATTGTTATTGTTATTTCTTTTTGTTATTGTTATTGCTTATTGTTATTGTTATTTCTTTTTGTTATTGTTATTTCTTATTGTTATTGTTATTTCTTATTGTTATTGTTATTTCTTATTGTTATTGTTATTTCTTATTGTTATTGTTATTTCTTATTGTTATTGTTATTTCCTATTGTTATTGTTATTTCTTATTGTTATTGTTATTTCTTATTGTTATTGTTATTTCTTATTGTTATAGTTATTTCTTATTGTTATTGTTATTTCTTATTGTTATTTTTATTTCTTATTGTTATTGTTATTTCTTAATGTTATTGTTATTTCTTATTGTTATTGTTATTTCTTATTGTTATTGTTATTTCTTATTCTTATTGTTATTTCTTATTGTTATTGTTGTTTTTTATTGTTATTGTTATTTCTTATTGTTATTGTTATTTATTATTGTTATTGTTATTTCTTAATATTATTGTTATTTCTTATTGTTATTGTTATTTCTTATTGTTATTGTTATTTCTTATTGTTTTTGTTATTTCTTATTGTTTTTGTTATTTCTTATTGATATTGTTATTTCTTATTGTTATTGTTATTTTTTTATTGTTATTGTAATTTCTTATTGTTACTGTTATTTCTTATTGTTATTGTTATTTTTATTGTTATTCTTATTTCTTATAGTAATTGTTATTTCTTATTGTTATTGTTATTTCCTATTGTCATTGTTATTTCTTATTGTTATTGTTATTTCTTATTGTTATTGTTATTTCTTATTGTCATTGTTATTTCTTATTGTTATTGTTATTTCTTAATGTTATTGTTATTTATTATTGTTATTGTTATTTCTTAATTTTATTGTTATTTCCTATTGTTATTGTTATTTCTTATTGTTATTGTTATTTCCTATTGTTATTGTTACTTCTCTTTGTTATCGTTATTACTTACTGTTATTGTTATTTCCTTTTGTTATTGTTATTTCTTATTGTTATAGTTATTTCTTATTGTTATTGTTATTGTTATTTCTTATTGTTATTATTATTTCTTATTGTTATTGTTATTTCTTATTGTTATTGTTATTTCCTATTGTTATTGTTATTTCCTATTGTTATTGTTATTTATTATTGTTATTGCTATTTCTTATTGTTATTGTTATTTCATATTGTTATTGTTATTTCTTATTGTTATTGTTATTTCTTATTATTATTGTTATTTCTTATTGTTATTGTTATTTCTTAATGTTATTGTTATTTATTATTGTTATTGTTATTTCTTATTGTTATTGTTATTTCTTATTGTTATTTTTATTTCTTAATGTTATTGTTATTTCTTAATATTATTGTTATTTCTTTTTGTTATTGATATTTCTTATTGTTATTGTTATTTCTTATTGTTCTTTCTTATTGTTATTGTTATTTCTTATTGTTATTGTTATTTCTTATTGTTATTGTTATTTCTTATTGTTATTGTTATTTCTTATTGTTATTGTTATTTCCTATTGTTATTGTTATTTCTTTTTGTTATTGTTATTACTTATTGTTATTGTTATTTCTTTTTGTTATTGTTATTTCTTATTGTTATTGTTATTTCTTATTGATATTGTTATTTCTTATTGTTATTGTTATTTCTTATTGTTATTGTTATTGCCTATTGTTATTGTTATTTCTTATTGTTATTGTTATTTCTTATTGTTATTGTTATTTCTTATTGTTATTGTTATTTCTAATTGTTATTGTTATTGTTATTTCTTATTGTTATTGTTATTTCTTATTGTTATGGTTATTTCTTAATATTATTGTTATTTCTTTTTGTTATTGTTATTTCTTATTGTTCTTTCTTATTGTTATTGTTATTTCTTATTGTTATTGTTATTTCTTATTGTTATTTCTTATTGTTATTGTTATTTCCTATTGTTATTGTTATTTCTTTTTGTTATTGTTATTACTTATTGTTATTGTTATTTCTTTTTGTTATTGTTATTTCTTATTGTTATTGTTATTTCTTATTGTTATTGTTATTTCTTATTGTTATTGTTATTTCCTATTGTTATTGTTACTTCTTTTTGTTATTGTTATTACTTACTGTTATTGTTATTTCCTTTTGTTATTGTTATTTCTTATTGTTATAGTTATTTCTTATTGTTATTGTTATTTCTTATTGTTATTGTTATTGTTATTTCTTATTGTTATTATTATTTCTTATTGTTATTGTTATTTCTTATTGTTATTGTTATTTCTTATTGTTAGTGTTATTTCTTATAGTTATTGTTATTTCTTATTGTTATTGTTATTTCCTATTGATATTGTTATTTCCTATTGTTATTGTTATTTATTATTGTTATTGCTATTTCTTATTGTTATTGTTATTTCATATTGTTATTGTTATTTCTTATTGTTATTGTTATTTCTTATTATTATTGTTATTTCTTATTGTTATTGTTATTTCTTATTGTTATTGTTATTTCTTAATGTTATTGTTATTTCTTAATATTATTGTTATTTCTTTTTGTTATTGATATTTCTTATTGTTATTGTTATTTCTTATTGTTCTTTCTTATTGTTATTGTTATTTCTTATTGTTATTGTTATTTCTTATTGTTATTGTTATTTCTTATTGTTATTGTTATTTCTTATTGTTATTGTTATTTCCTATTGTTATTGTTATTTCTTTTTGTTATTGTTATTACTTATTGTTATTGTTATTTCTTTTTGTTATTGTTATTTCTTATTGTTATTGTTATTTCTTATTGATATTGTTATTTCTTTTTGTTATTGTTATTTCTTATTGTTATTGTTATTGCCTATTGTTATTGTTATTTCTTATTGTTATTGTTATTTCTTATTGTTATTGTTATTTCTAATTGTTATTGTTATTGTTATTTCTTATTGTTATTGTTATTTCTTATTGTTATGGTTATTTCTTAATATTATTGTTATTTCTTTTTGTTATTGTTATTTCTTATTGTTCTTTCTTATTGTTATTGTTATTTCTTATTGTTATTGTTATTTCTTATTGTTATTGTTATTTCCTATTGTTATTGTTATTTCTTTTTGTTATTGTTATTACTTATTGTTATTGTTATTTCTTTTTGTTATTGTTATTTCTTATTGTTATTGTTATTTCTTATTGATATTGTTATTTCTTATTGTTATTGTTATTTCTTATTGTTTTTGTTATTTCTTATAGTTATTGTTATTTCTTATTGTTATTGTTATTTCTTATTGATATTGTTATTTCCTATTGTTATTGTTATTTATTATTGTTATTGTTATTTCTTATTGTTATTGTTATTTCATATTGTTATTGTTATTTCTTCATGTTATTGTTATTTTTTATTATTATTGTTATTTCTTATTGTTAATGTTATTTCTTATTGTTATTGTTATTTCTTATTGTTATTGTTATTTCTTATTGTTATTGTTATTTCTTTTTGTTATTGTTATTTCTTATTGTTTTTGTTATTTATTATTGTTATTGTTATTTCCTATTGTTATTGTTATTTCTTATTGTTATTGTTATTTCTTATTGTTATTTTTATTTCTTATTGTTATTGTTATTTCTTATTGTTATTGTTATTTCTTATAGTTATTGTTATTTCTTATTGTTAGTGTTATTTCTTATTGTTATTGTTATTTGTTATTGTTATTTCTTATTGTTATTGTTATTTCCTATTGTTATTGTTATTTCTTATTGTTATTGTTATTTCTTATTGTTCTTTCTTATTGTTATTGTTATTTCTTATTGTTATTGTTATTTCTTATTGTTATTGTTATTTCTTATTGTTATTGTTATTTCCTATTGTTATTGTTATTTCTTTTTGTTATTGTTATTACGTATTGTTATTGTTATTTCTTTTTGTTATTGTTATTTCTTATTGTTATTGTTATTGTTATTTCTTATTCTTATTGTTATTTCTTATTGTTATTGTTATTTCTTATTTTTATTGTTATTTCTTATTGTTATTGTTATTTCTTATTGTTATTGTTATTTCCTATTGTTATTGTTATTGTTATTTTTTATTGTTATTGTTATTGTTATTTCTTATTGTTATTCGTATTGTTATTTCTTATTGTTTGTTACCGTGCGAAAATGCACTGCCTTTTATTCTCCGTCTTATCTCTTAGTGCTGTTACTTTTCGGCGCATTGATTTAATTCGATTAAGGATGCGTAATATCGGCAACTTCATTTACATATTTATAATTGATCTCTCTGACAGAGGGCACTATTAAAACCGTATTAGGTTCTCATTTCCGCTTCCTTTTATTCTTATTGTTGTTCTATGCAGTGGAACGCACGTGTTCATATAGTTTCAGTTTGTAATGAAATAATTAGCCGAAGTAGTGGCCTATTATATTGAACCCGTGTACTGGAATTCTCCAGCGTGGTGCGTTGTTTTTGGCATTGAATTTGGGTGCTGCGAGATTTCCATCGTCTTCGACGGATTTACTTCCACGTGCAGACTTAACCTAAAAGGAGCCGGGAGAGGAAGGTAGGTGTTGCATTTCTTGTTACATCCTTAATTGAATATTCAGGCGTATGAGATTCTAATATTGTTTTCGTCCAGGTTTTCCACCTGGCTTCTTTTCTTCCTTCGTTTCTTCATTCTTCAGTCCAATTGGATACCCGTGTTGATTACGGAGCCCGTCCTTCAGTTGGCCTTAGTCCACTGCGAAACGTCATTCCGCCAGGGGTGCAGACGTAATCGTAGCCTGTGGACCATATCATCGTGGTGTTCGCTCAGCTGATCGGAGGGATTGACAGACACGGCGGAAGAAGGCGTTAGCGCACTGCAGCTCTTCTATTCCGGGGACTGTATTTGTTCATGTTATTCCGTTGCAGTTTAAAGTATAACGTTTCACATTTAGTTTATGTCTCTCAGTTCAATTAAACGTATATAATTTATGCTCAGTTTACGTTTTCAGTTCAGTTAAAAACGTACATCATTTATGTTTAGTTTACGTTACTCAGTTTCAGTTTAAACATATGTCATTCATGTTCAGATTATGCTATTTAGTTCAGTTAAGCATATATATTATTAAAGTTCAGTTTAGTTTGACACTCAGTTTCAATTTAGTTACGTTAATCAGTTGTAGGTTCATGTTATGTTATTCAAGTTGAGATTGAGTCAGTTATACGTTCGTAGTTGATCATTACATCTTATTACCGTGTTGATCTTTTAGTTAGTTTGCATATTATATAGTTACCTTATATTACTTAACTTAAAGTCACCAGTTTATCAGTAATTACACCGGCTCAGTTCTCGCGTTGTGTAAATTTTGTTGTAGGTTAACGACGTGGGATCTGCAGTAAGCGCTTGCCGCAGGTCAACGGATATTCGGTGAGTACGTTCATACCTTACTTAGCCAGTGTATATTGCAACCCCCCTCATATCAGGGTGGTGAGTTTAAGGGATTCAATATTTATTCCTTTTTTTTTTACCTAAGTGATCTTAAGTTATTTTTTTTTTACGATATAACTGACGTCAATATTCTGCGTTTGGAATTAAATATCTTATTTCTTTGGTTACTCATTCGTTTTATTTAACAACATAGGTTTCGAGCTTTTACCTCCCAACCTTCCTGAGAGTAGACTTTAATTTTAAGCTCGTGGCGCTCCTTTACAACTTTGAACCCAGCCACTCTATCGGCTGACAGCAGGGTAAGCCTACTTTAGGGGAGGATACTGGTTGCTATAACGAATTCGAGTGAACGTGATTATTTTCTTTTGTATTTGCAAAATTTTGTCCTTTGTAAAGCGAGCTCCAACGTTACTGCTCTAGGGCTAATCATTGGCTCGCGGGGTAACGTAATATAAAGTGGCGCCCAACGTGGATTTTAAATTTTAACCCCACAACATAAATATTCTTCGGCCGAATTTAGTTGTTTATTTTTCGTGTGTTAGTAAAAAAAAAGAGGCCTAGTCAAATCTCTTTTTTTTTTCGTTGAAGGAAATGGCGGGAAATCTGGAGTTAAACCCTCTTTATTTGAAGAAGGATGAGCTAAAATACGAATTATTAGTTCGTGGTGTGAATGTGTCTGCTTCTCAAACGAAGTCTGATTTTATCTCTTGTTTAAGAACTTTGTTGGTTTTAGAACAACAGCAGTTGTCTTTGACATACCCGAAACTAGATTTAGATGTGACAAATGAATTAAAAATTATTTCCGAATTGGTAATAGAACTTGATAGGAAAATTAAAAGATTTGTCGAGGGGAACAGTAAGTTGAAAGTTGAAGGTTTGCAAGCTCGTTGTGCCCATGTTATTGGCCGTATCAATAGATTAGCTCAGCTTACATTATCGAGTGATCAGGAAGCTCAGAAATCTTCTTTGTACTCGAATATCTTATCATCTGCAGGTAACATTGTAAAATCTAAATCTGTTAGTGCTGAACCAGACATGAGGATGATATTTTTGGATGATGAGGAGAATGTTGACTCTGAGGTGGATGACGACGATGACGACGTCCTAGTTGAAACTCCTAATCTTAGGAATCGATCTTATCTTTGTCGATCACAACCAGTAGAGAAATGGAATGTCAAATTCAGTGGCGATCACAAACTATCTTTGCATAATTTTTTGGAACGGGTCGAAGAGCTGAAGTGTGCTAGGCACGTCTCGGATGAACAACTGTTTGCGTCCGCAATCGATCTTTTTGAGGGAAAAGCGCTTATGTGGTTTCGCGCTAATAAAACACGATTCCACGATTGGACTGGTTTAGTTGGATTGTTGAAAAAACATTTCGAACCGCCTGATTATCGTTCTAGATTATTTAATGATATTTTATCTCGTACTCAGGATCCCTCAGAAACCTTTATCGAATATTACTCTTGTATGGCGGCCATGTTTCGAAGATATGCTGGTATGTCTGAGGAAATTAAATTGAATATTCTCACTCGGAATTTAGCTCCTTTCTATACTATGCAATTACCTACCGTATGTACCTTGCAAGAGCTTGAGGAGGAATGCTTGAAACTCGAAGCAAAAAAGTATCGATCCGAGAATTATAAACCCCCATCCAAATCTCGCAGCAAATATGTTGAGCCTGACTTAGCTTTTGTGAATTCCGTAATTCCTTCTAGTTCGAACTCTGTCCACGAGAGCCAATCATCTGAAAGTTCTAGTGGTCAATCCAGAACCATTGTTTGCTACAATTGTAGAGGGAAAGGTCATGTAGCGCGCAATTGTCCTAACCAAAAGAGGAAGGTTTGCTATCGGTGTGGTGCTGAGAACGTTACTGTCCTCACTTGCAAAACCTGTAATTCGGGAAACGTGCGAAGGAGGACCTAAACGGTCGTATTGGTTCCTCCAGAGCAAAACCCCCGACCGACTTTGCTCATACCTCCAATTCAATTATTTTGGATTATGTTCTGTCGCATGTGTCGTCCGATAAGCGTCCTTATTTGGAAGTAAGTGTTTTTGGAGCGAAAATATTAGGTTTACTTGATTCCGGTGCGAACAAAACAATTGTAGGTTCGACTGGATGGTCTTTTCTTCAGACTTTAGGTTTTAAATTGACTCGTAAAAATAGTAGCTGTACTATAGCTGATGGTACTTCGTGTCTTGTAATTGGTGTTGTGTATGTTCCTTTTGAATTAATGGGGAAAACCCGTATTGTGGAAGTGTTAGTTGTCCCTGATTTGTCCCATAAGTTAATTCTTGGTATTGACTTTTGGTTATCTATGGGAATTGTCCCAAATTTAAGGGAAGATGTTTGGCATTTCCTTGGTGATAAGGAAATCGCAGAAGTGAGTAGCATTGAAAGCGAGAACTCGCTTAGCTGGGAGCAAAGGTGTGCCCTCAATAAGCTAATTTCTGAGATGACCAAGTTGATGAGTACTTCTTTGGGTCGCACTACCTTAGTAGAGCACGTAATCGAGGTTATCCCTGGCACTAGGCCTATTAAACAGCGATTCTATCCTGTCTCTCCGTTCAAGCGTAAGCTAATTGATGACGAGATATCGAAAATGTTAAAGGAGGGTGTGATAGAGCCATGCAAGAGTCCGTGGTCTTCACCGGTTTGTCTAGTGACCAAGAAGGACAATTCATATAGGTTTTGTGTTGATTACCGCCAGCTGAACGCTGTCACTAAGAAGGACGCATATCCTCTGCCATTGATTTCATCTATCTTAGATATGCTTCGTGATGCAAAGTACTTAAGCACCCTAGACATCAAAAGTGCTTATTGGCAAGTCCCCATTGCTCAGGATAGTAGGGATTATACCGCTTTCTCTGTACCTTCTGGGTTGTATAGGTTTCGAGTGATGCCCTTCGGTCTTTCAAACGCTCCTGCTACTTATCAGAGACTTATGGATCAAATATTAGGGAACGATTTGGGTGATAAGGTTTTTTGTTATCTAGACGATATCGTGATCGTAACACAGGATTTCGAATCTCACTTAAAAATTTTGTCAGTTGTTTTCGAGAGGTTGCATGCTGCAGGGCTTGTGCTGAGTTTTGATAAGTGTCATTTTTGTTGTCCGAAAATTAAGTATTTAGGATTCGTGGTGGATGCTAACGGACTGCATCCAGACCCAGAAAAGGTTGAGGCGATTGTGAATATTCCCTCACCTAAGACCACAAAACAAGTTAGGTCCTTTATCGGTACAGCTTCTTGGTACCGAAGATTTCTCCCTGATTTTTCGAGAGTCATAGCCCCGTTGACTGGTCTAATGAAAAAGAATGTAAAATTTACTTGGTCGAGTGATTGTGAGAAAGCTTTTAATAAAATTAAGGAATGCTTAATTTCTGCTCCCGTACTCCACTGGCCGGATTTTAACCGTCCGTTTGTGCTGCAGACCGACGCGTCCGCATTTGGTCTTGGCGCTGTGTTGACTCAACAGTTTCCTGAAGGTGAGAAAGTGATTAGTTACTTATCTCGATCGCTTACTCCGCAGGAAAGGAAATACTCCACTACCAAACGAGAGTGCTTGGCGGTAATTTGGTCGATTGAGAAGTTGCGTCATTATCTGGAAGGCTATCACTTTAAAGTGGTAACCGACCATTACTCCTTATTATGGTTGCATCGTCTGAAGGATCCTCAAGGTCGTTTAGCCAGATGGGCCTTACGCCTTCAGCCTTATGACTTCGAGCTAATACACCGTAAAGGGAAGGAACATGTGGTTCCAGATTTTCTGTCGCGCAGTGTTCCACACGTTAACTCGATCGATGTCTCTGAGTCCGTCAACGATCAATGGTATTTGAAAATGCTGGAAAACATACGTAAGCTTCCTAACCGTTACCCTACGTGGCGGGTCCAAGATCTCCAGTTGTATAAGTATGTTCCCTCTAAACTGTCCAAGTTCGACGAAGGTTATAGTTGGAAGATTGTGCTTCCAAAAGAAAGGAGACTAAGCGTAATTAAGGCTAATCATGATGATCCTACTTGTGGTCACGGAGGTATTTTCAAGACAGCTGCCCGAATTTCGGATAGGTATTATTGGCCTAAGCTTCGATTAGATGTAGCTCGGTTTGTGAATCGTTGTAATGTGTGTATCAGTACGAAACCTTTGCAGCAGCGTCCTGCTGGGTTGATGTTAAGTAAAACCCCTACTGTAGATAAACCTTGGCAACTGGTTTGTGCCGACCTTATGGGCCCATTGCCTAGGACGTCGAGAGGTTACTGTTATATCTTGGCAGTGTCGGATAGTTTCAGTAAATTTGTACTGTTGTTTCCGTTGAGAAGTGCTACTGCTCAAAAGGTGGTGGAAGTTATGGAAGAGCAAGTATTTTTAATCTTTGGTGCTCCTTCTGTCTTGATCGTAGATAATGGAGTGCAGTTTAAAAGCAATATCTTTAAGAAGTTAACGTCCTCTTACAATGTTAAAGTAGCGTATACTGCTAATTATCATGCCCAAGCTAATCCCACAGAAAGGGTGAATCGTGTGGTGAAAACCATGCTTGCTTCCTACGTGCAAGCTAAGCATAATACTTGGGATAAATATCTCGCTCAGGTTGGGTTCGCAATTCGATCTGCGAAACATGAAGTGACTGGTTTTAGTCCTAATTCCCTTATGTTTGGCCGTGAGATTTATTTAGATAATCGTAGTAGCAAACCGCCGATTGATCCGCAGGATATTCAGATAGATCGTGGCAGTAACTTGTTAGAGGAAAGGAAAATTGCTTTCACAAAAATATATGCCGACGTTAAGGATAAATTAAAACGGGCATACGAACGCGCTCGAATGCAATATAATTTACGGCGTAGAGATGTACGGTTTCGACAGGGTCAGAAGGTATGGAAACGTAACTATGTATTGTCAGATGCTAGCAAGAAATTCACATCTAAATTTGCTCCTAAATTTATTGGTCCTTTCACTGTCTCTCAGGTAGTCTCGCCTTGGTCGTATCGCTTGACTGATATAGACAATCGAGATTGCGGCGTCTGGCATGCCAAGGACTTGAAAGCTCACCCACCCGATGATCCAGGTGGAGTTTAACTTTTTTTTGGATTGCTTTAGTTCTTTGATTATTTTCCCTCTTTGTCATCTTTGTGGGGTCCGCCATCTTAGCATTTCCTCTCTTTATTTGGTTCTCTCTTTCATTCACTCGTTCTACCTTTGTGTATCTTGAAACTTGGAATAATGTTAAGTACTTCGTCATGTAGACATTGTGCTCTATATGAGCTCAGTTTTTGCTGGTTTTAATTGCATGACAAAGTTTATTACGCGGTGAGTTGGTTTAGGAATTTGTTTGGAGATTGGTAGTAAGGCCCGTAATAAAACGCTTCGGCGGATATTTAGGTACGACAAAACATTGTTCCAAGAAAACCCTTTTCGTTATTTCTCTTCTTTCTTCTAGTCATTGTTTCTTTTCTTCTCTTTCTACATAGGGGCTAGACCAAAGAGCATACGGTCTTGTTAATTTTGGCGTTTAAATTTGGAAAAACGCGAGAGGAGTCGATGGTTGTCTTGGTTGGTTTAGGACTCCATCTTTTATTGCGAGGTCGGGGCAATAAAACCTCTGACTACAATCTCTGTAGTCAGTAGGGCATGAGAAATGTTGAGGGAGGTGTGTTGCTGTACATTTCGATTGTATGGGTTTCACAGGTCACTTTCCAAGTCCATTGTATTCATACACTTGTTATTTAAGTTTGGAAAACGCGAGAGGAATTGTTGTCTTGGTTGGTTTAGGACTCCATCTTTTATTGCGAGGTCGGGGCAATAAAACCTCCGACTACAATCTCTGTAGTCAGTAGGGCATGAGATAATATTTAGTATCGATTGTGACTTTATACCTGATGTGACTTTTCTTATATTTTACCGGAGTTGAGGATTTCTTGAGGGAGGTGTGTTGCTGTACATCTCGCTTGTCATCCTTGAATGTTGGATGTCGGTTGGGTTAGGTAATGTTCATTGGATCCCAACGGCGCAGCATTAACAACCAGCAGCGAGGGACCAGTGATCGGCCTACCGTCATTGCTCAGGACGGGGAGTCGAGTGGGATCTGCTGCTTCACTCCGTTCTTCGGAAATTCGGGGGGGCTATTTGTAGTTTGGCCTGCTGTGAATTTGGTAATCTTGCCGTAGTGGGATTGCTTTTGTTAGTTATTGGGGCATAGGAGCTTACCGTATGCGGGGCTTTCACTACGCCAGACCCTTATTCTTTCGGGAAGGGAGTTCGATAGTGCTGGTGAGGTTAGTGTGCGGTAGGTAAACCACTGTCTTAGGCTGCGGAAGTTTCTCACGAGGTCAAGGTCCATTGGATCAGTAGTACCTAGTAGTTGAGAATATAGTTACCCTTGTTTGTAGCTTGTTCTACTCTTGCAGGGAGGAGTAGTCCGCTTTTTAATCCCGTAGACTTTCTTTCTTTTTTGGTATGAGTTTTCCATTTTCCAGGTCATTCCATGATTTTGTTGTATGTTGAAGTTCTCGAGGTTTAGTTAACTTCGAAAAACTTCATACGAAGTTTTTCTCGGGGGAGTAAAGGGGGAGTTGTTACGGTGCGAAAATGCACTGCCTTTTATTCTCCGTCTTATCTCTTAGTGCTGTTACTTTTCGGCGCATTGATTTAATTCGATTAAGGATGCGTAATATCGGCAACCTCATTTACATATTTATAATTGATCTCTCTGACGGAGGGCACTATTAAAACCGTATTAGGTTCTCATTTCCGCTTCCTTTTATTCTTATTGTTGTTCTATGCAGTGGAACGCACGTGTTCATATAGTTTCAGTTTGTAATGAAATAATTAGCCGAAGTAGTGGCCTATTATATTGAACCCGTGTACTGGAATTCTCCAGCGTGGTGCGTTGTTTTTGGCATTGAATTTGGGTGCTGCGAGATTTCCATCGTCTTCGACGGATTTACTTCCACGTGCAGACTTAACCTAAAAGGAGCCGGGAGAGGAAGGTAGGTGTTGCATTTCTTGTTACATCCTTAATTGAATATTCAGGCGTATGAGATTCTAATATTGTTTTCGTCCAGGTTTTCCACCTGGCTTCTTTTCTTCCTTCGTTTCTTCATTCTTCAGTCCAATTGGATACCCGTGTTGATTACGGAGCCCGTCCTTCAGTTGGCCTTAGTCCACTGCGAAACGTCATTCCGCCAGGGGTGCAGACGTAATCGTAGCCTGTGGACCATATCATCGTGGTGTTCGCTCAGCTGATCGGAGAGATTGACAGACACGGCGGAAGAAGGCGTTAGCGCACTGCAGCTCTTCTATTCCGGGGACTGTATTTGTTCATGTTATTCCGTTGCAGTTTAAAGTATAACGTTTCACATTTAGTTCATGTCTCATGTTTACGTTTTCAGTTCAGTTAAAAACGTACATCATTTATGTTTAGTTTACGTTACTCAGTTTCAGTTTAAACATATGTCATTCATGTTCAGATTATGCTATTTAGTTCAGTTAAGCATATATATTATTAAAGTTCAGTTTAGTTTGACACTCAGTTTCAATTTAGTTACGTTAATCAGTTGTAGGTTCATGTTATGTTATTCAAGTTGAGATTGAGTCAGTTATACGTTCGTAGTTGATCATTACATCTTATTACCGTGTTGATCTTTTAGTTAGTTTGCATATTATATAGTTACCTTATATTACTTAACTTAAAGTCACCAGTTTATCAGTAATTACACCGGCTCAGTTCTCGCGTTGTGTAAATTTTGTTGTAGGTTAACGACGTGGGATCTGCAGTAAGCGCTTGCCGCAGGTCAACGGATATTCGGTGAGTACGTTCATACCTTACTTAGCCAGTGTATATTGCAACCCCCCTCATATCAGGGTGGTGAGTTTAAGGGATTCAATATTTATTCCTTTTTTTTTACCTAAGTGATCTTAAGTTATTTTTTTTTTTACGATATAACTGACGTCAATATTCTGCGTTTGGAATTAAATATCTTATTTCTTTGGTTACTCATTCGTTTTATTTAACAACATAGGTTTCGAGCTTTTACCTCCCAACCTTCCTGAGAGTAGACTTTAATTTTAAGCTCGTGGCGCTCCTTTACAACTTTGAACCCAGCCACTCTATCGGCTGACAGCAGGGTAAGCCTACTTTAGGGGAGGATACTGGTTGCTATAACGAATTCGAGTGAACGTGATTATTTTCTTTTGTATTTGCAAAATTTTGTCCTTTGTAAAGCGAGCTCCAACGTTACTGCTCTAGGGCTAATCATTGGCTCGCGGGGTAACGTAATATGTTATTGTTATTTCTTATTGTTATTGTTATTTCTTATTATTATTGTTATTTCTTATTGTTATTGTTATTTCTTATTGTTATTTTTGTTTCTTAATATTATTGTTATTTCTTATTGTTATTGTTATTTCTTAATATTATTGTTATTTCTTTTCGTTATTGTTATTTCTTATTGTTCCTTCTTATTGTTATTGTTATTTCTTATTGTTATTGTTTTTTCTTATTGTTATTGTTATTTCCTATTGTAATTGTTATTTCTCTTTGTTATTGTTATTACTTATTGTTATTGTTATTTCTTTTTGTTATTGTTATTTCTTATTGTTATTGTTATTGTTATTTCTTATTGTTATTGTTATTTCTTATTGTTATTGTTATTTATTATTGTTATTGTTATTTCCTATTGTTATTGTTATTTCTTATTGTTATTGTTATTTCTTATTCTTATTGTTATTTCTTATTGTTATTGTTATTTCTTATTGTTATTGTTATTGTTATTTCTTATTGTTATTGTTATTTCTTATTGTTATTGTTATTGTTATTTCTTATTGTTATTGTTATTTCTTATTGTTATTTCCTATTGTTATTGTTATTTCTTTTTGTTATTGTTATTTCTTATTGTTATTGTTATTTCTTATTGTTATTGTTATTGTTATTTTTTATTGTTACTGTTATTTCTTATTGTTATTGTTATTTCTTATTGTTATTGTTATTTCTTATTGTTATTGTTATTTCTTATTGTTATTGTAATTTCTTATTGTTATTGTTATTTCTTATTGTTATTGTTATTTCCTATTGTTATTGTTATTTCTTTTTGTTATTGTTATTTCTTATTGTTATTGTTATTTCTTATTGTTATTGTTATTTGTTATTGGTATTGTTATTTCTTATTGTTATTGTTATTGTTATTCCTTATTATTATTGTTATTTCTTATTGTTATTGTTATTTCTTGTTGTTATTGTTATTTCTTATTGTTATTGTTATTTCTTATAGTTATTGTTATTTCTTATTGTTAGTGTTATTTCTTATTGTTATTGTTATTTCTTATTGTTATTGTTATTTCTTATTGTTATTGTTATTTCTTATTGTTATTGTTATTTCTTATTGTTATTGTTATTTCCTATTGTTATTGTTATTTCTTATTGTTATTGTTATTTCTTATTGTTATTGTTATTTCTTATTCTTATTGTTATTTCTTATTGTTGTTGTTATTTCTTATTGTTATTGTTATTTCTTATAGTTATTGTTATTTCTTATTATTAGTGTTATTTCTTTTTGTTATTGTTATTTCTTATTGTTATTGTTATTTCTTATTGTTATTGTTATTTTCTATTGTTATTGTTATTTCTTATTGTTATTGTTATTTCTTATTGGTATTGTTACTTCTTTTTGTTATTGTTATTACTTACTGTTATTGTTATTTCTTTTTGTTATTGTTATTTCTTATTGTTATAGTTATTTCTTATTGTTATTGTTATTTCTTATTGTTATTGTTATTGTTATTTCTTATTATTATTATTATTTCTTATTGTTATTGTTATTTCTTATTGTTATTGTTATTTCTTATTGTTAGTGTTATTTCTTATAGTTATTGTTATTTCTTATTGTTATTGTTATTTCCTATTGATATTGTTATTTCCTATTGTTATTGTTATTTATTATTGTTATTGTTATTTCTTATTGTTATTGTTATTTCATAATGTTATTGTTATTTCCTATTGTTATTATTATTTCTTATTGTTATTGTTATTTCTTATTGTTATTGTTATTTCTTATTGTTATTGTTATTTCATATTGTTATTGTTATTACTTATTGTTATTGTTATTTCTTTTTGTTATTGTTATTTCTTATTGTTATTGTTATTTCTTATTGGTATTGTTATTTCTTATTGTTATTGTTATTTCTTATTGTTATTGTTATTTCTTATTGTTATTGTTATTTCTTATTGTTATTGTTATTTCCTATTGTTATTGTTATTTCTTATTGTTATTGTTATTTCTTATTGTTATTGTTATTTCTTATTGTTATTGTTATTTCTTATTGTTATTGTTATTTCTTATTGTTATTCGTATTGTTATTTTTATTTCTTATTGTTATTGTTATTTCTTAATGTTATTGTTATTTCTTATTGTTTTTGTTATTTCTTATTGTTTTTGTTATTTCTTATTGATATTGTTATTTCTTATTGTTATTGTTATTTTTTTATTGTTATTGTAATTTCTTATTGTTACTGTTATTTCTTATTGTTATTGTTATTTTTTATTGTTATTGTTATTTCTTATTGTAATTGTTATTTCTTATTGTTATTGTTATTTCTTATTGTCATTGTTATTTCTTATTGTTATTGTTATTTCTTATTGTTATTGTTATTTCTTGTTATTGTTATTTCTTATTGTCATTGTTATTTCTTATTGTTATTGTTATTTCTTATTGTTATTGTTATTTCTTAATATTATTGTTATTTATTATTGTTATTGTTATTTCTTAATATTATTGTTATTTCTTATTGTTATTGTTATTTCTTATTGTTATTGTTATTTCCTATTGTTATTGTTACTTCTTTTTGTTATTGTTATTACTAACTGTTATTGTTATTTCTTTTTGTTATTGTTATTGTTATTTCTTATTGTTATTATAATTTCTTATTGTTATTGTTATTTCTTATTGTTATTTCTTATTGTTAGTGTTATTTCTTATAGTTATTGTTATTTCTTATTGTTATTGTTATTTCCTAATGATATTGTTATTTCCTATTGTTATTGTTATTTATTATTGTTATTGTTATTTCTTATTGTTATTGTTATTTCATATTGTTATTGTTATTTCTTATTGTTATTGTTATTTCTTATTATTATTGTTATTTCTTATTGTTAGTGTTATTTCTTATTGTTATTGTTATTTCTTATTGTTATTGTTATTTCTTATTGTTATTGTTATTTCTTATTGTTATTGTTATTTCCTATTGTTATTGTTATTTCTTATTGTTATTGTTATTGTTATTTCTTATTGTTATTGTTATTTCTTATTGTTATTGTTATTTCCTATTGTTATTGTTATTTCTTATTGTTATTGTTATTTCTTATTGTTATTGTTATTTCTTATTGTTATTGTTATTTCTTATTGTTATTGTTATTTCTTAATGTTATTGTTATTTCTTAATATTATTGTTATTTCTTTTTGTTATTGATATTTCTTATTGTTATTGTTAATTCTTATTGTTCTTTCTTATTGTTATTTCTTATTGTTATTGTTATTTCCTATTGTTATTGTTATTTCTTTTTGTTATTGTTATTACTTATTGTTATTGTTATTTCTTTTTGTTATTGTTATTTCTTATTGTTATTGTTATTGTTATTTCTTATTGTTATTGTTATTTCTTATTGTTATTGTTATTTCTTATTGTTATTGTTATTTCTTATTGTTATTGTTATTGCCTATTGTTATTGTTATTTCTTATTGTTATTGTTATTTCTTATTGTTATTGTTATTTCTTATTGATATTGTTACTGTTATTTCTTATTGTTATTGTTATTTCTTATTGTTATTGTTATTTCTTATTGTTATTGTTATTTCTTAATATTATTGTTATTTCTTTTTGTTATTATTATTTCTTATTGTTCTTTCTTATTGTTATTGTTATTTCTTATTGTTATTCGTATTGTTATTTCTTATTGTTATTGTTATTTCTTATTGTTATTGTTATTTCTTATTATTATTGTTATTTCTTATTGTTATTGTTATTTCTTATTGTTATTGTTGTTTCTTAATGTTATTGTTATTTCTTATTGTTATTGTTATTTCTTAATATTATTGTTATTTCTTTTCGTTATTGTTATTTCTTATTGTTCTTTCTTATTGTTATTGTTATTTCCTATTGTTATTGTTACTTCTTTTTGTTATTGTTATTACTAACTGTTATTGTTATTTCTTTTTGTTATTGTTATTGTTATTCCTTATTGTTATTATAATTTCTTATTGTTATTTCTTATTGTTATTGTTATTTCTTGTTATTGTTATTTCTTATTGTCATTGTTATTTCTTATTGTTATTGTTATTTCTTATTGTTATTGTTATTTCTTAATATTATTGTTATTTATTATTGTTATTGTTATTTCTTAATATTATTGTTATTTCTTATTGTTATTGTTATTTCTTATTGTTATTGTTATTTCCTATTGTTATTGTTACTTCTTTTTGTTATTGTTATTACTAACTGTTATTGTTATTTCTTTTTGTTATTGTTATTGTTATTTCTTATTGTTATTTCTTATTGTTAGTGTTATTTCTTATAGTTATTGTTATTTCTTATTGTTATTGTTATTTCCTAATGATATTGTTATTTCCTATTGTTATTGTTATTTATTATTGTTATTGTTATTTCTTATTGTTATTGTTATTTCATATTGTTATTGTTATTTCTTATTGTTATTGTTATTTCTTATTATTATTGTTATTTCTTATTGTTAGTGTTATTTCTTATTGTTATTGTTATTTCTTATTGTTATTGTTATTTCTTATTGTTATTGTTATTTCTTATTGTAATTGTTATTTCCTATTGTTATTGTTATTTCTTATTGTTATTGTTATTGTTATTTCTTATTGTTATTGTTATTTCTTATTGTTATTGTTATTTCCTATTGTTATTGTTATTTCTTATTGTTATTGTTATTTCTTATTGTTATTGTTATTTCTTATTGTTATTGTTATTTCTTATTGTTATTGTTATTTCTTAATGTTATTGTTATTTCTTAATATTATTGTTATTTCTTTTTGTTATTGATATTTCTTATTGTTATTGTTAATTCTTATTGTTCTTTCTTATTGTTATTTCTTATTGTTATTGTTATTTCCTATTGTTATTCGTATTGTTATTTCTTATTGTTATTGTTATTTCTTATTGTTATTGTTATTTCTTATTGTTATTGTTATTTCTTATTGTTATTGTTATTGCCTATTGTTATTGTTATTTCTTATTGTTATTGTTATTTCTTATTGTTATTGTTATTTCTTATTGTTATTGTTACTGTTATTTCTTATTGTTATTGTTATTTCTTATTGTTATTGTTATTTCTTATTGTTATTGTTATTTCTTATTGTTATTGTTATTTCTTAATATTATTGTTATTTCTTTTTGTTATTGTTATTTCTTATTGTTCTTTCTTATTGTTATTGTTATTTCTTATTGTTATTCGTATTGTTATTTCTTATTGTTATTGTTATTTCTTATTGTTATTGTTATTTCTTATTATTATTGTTATTTCTTATTGTTATTGTTATTTCTTATTGTTATTGTTGTTTCTTAATGTTATTGTTATTTCTTATTGTTATTGTTATTTCTTAATATTATTGTTATTTCTTTTCGTTATTGTTATTTCTTATTGTTCTTTCTTATTGTTATTGTTATTTCTTATTGTTATTGTTATTTCTTATTGTTATTGTTATTGCCTATTGTTATTGTTATTTCTCTTTGTTATTGTTATTACTTATTGTTATTGTTATTTCTTTTTGTTATTGTTATTTCTTATTGTTATTGTTATTGTTATTTCTTATTGTTATTGTTATTTCTTATTGTTATTGTTATTTATTATTGTTATTGTTATTTCCTATTATTATTGTTATTTCTTATTGTTATTGTTTTTTCTTATTCTTATTGTTATTTCTTATTGTTATTGTTATTGTTATTTCTTATTGTTATTGTTATTTCTTATTGTTATTGTTATTTCCTATTGTTATTGTTATTTCTTTTTGTTATTGTTATTTCTTATTGTTATTGTTATTTCTTATTGTTATTGTTATTGTTAATTTTTATTGTTACTGTTATTTCTTATTGTTATTGTTATTTCTTATTGTTATTGTTATTTCTTATTGTTATTGTTATTTCTTATTGTTATTGTTATTTCTTATTGTTATTGTTATTTCCTATTGTTATTGTTATTTCTTTTTGTTATTGTTATTTCTTATTGTTATTGTTATTTCTTATTGTTATTGTTATTTCTTATTGGTATTGTTATTTCTTATTGTTATTGTTATTGTTATTCCTTATTATTATTGTTATTTTTTATTGTTATTGTTATTTCTTGTTGTTATTGTTATTTCTTATTGTTATTGTTATTTCTTATAGTTATTGTTATTTCTTATTGTTAGTGTTATTTCTTATTGTTATTGTTATTTCTTATTGTTATTGTTATTTCTTATTGTTATTGTTATTTCTTATTGTTATTGTTATTTCTTATTGTTATTGTTATTTCCTATTGTTATTGTTATTTCTTATTGTTATTGTTATTTCTTTTTGTTATTGATATTTCTTATTGTTATTGTTCTTTCTTATTGTTATTGTTATTTCTTATTGTTATTGTTATTTCTTAATGTTATTGTTATTTCTAATTGTTATTGTTATTTCTTAATGTTATTGTTATTTCTTAATATTATTGTTATTTCTTTTTGTTATTGATATTTCTTATTGTTATTGTTAATTCTTATTGTTCTTTCTTATTGTTATTGTTATTTCTTATTGTTATTGTTATTTCTTATTGTTATTGTTATTTCCTATTGTTATTGTTATTTCTTTTTGTTATTGTTATTACATATTGTTATTGTTATTTCTTTTTGTTATTGTTATTTCTTATTGTTATTGTTATTGTTATTTCTTATTGTTATTGTTATTTCTTATTGTTATTGTTATTTCTTATTGTTATTGTTATTTCTTATTGTTATTGTTATTTCTTAATGTTATTGTTATTTCTTAATATTATTGTTATTTCTTTTTGTTATTGATATTTCTTATTGTTATTGTTATTTCTTATTGTTATTGTTATTTCCTATTGTTATTGTTATTTCTTTTTGTTATTGTTATTACATATTGTTATTGTTATTTCTTTTTGTTATTGTTATTTCTTATTGTTATTGTTATTGTTATTTCTTATTGTTATTGTTATTTCTTATTGTTATTGTTATTTCTTATTGTTATTGTTATTGCCTATTGTTATTGTTATTTCTTATTGTTATTGTTATTTCTTATTGTTATTGTTATTTCTTATTGTTATTGTTATTTCTTATTGTTATTGTTATTTCTTATTGTTAGTGTTATTTCTTATTGTTATTGTTATTTCTTATTGTTATTGTTATTTCTTATTGTTATTGTTATTTATTATTGTTATTGTTATTTCCTATTGTTATTGTTATTGTTATTTCTTATTGTTATTGTTATTTCCTATTATTATTGTTATTTCTTATTGCTATTGTTATTTCTTATTGTTATTGTTATTTCTTATTGTTATTGTTATTTCTTATTGTTATTGTTATTTCTTAATGTTATTGTTATTTCTTAATATTATTGTTATTTCTTTTTGTTATTGATATTTCTTATTGTTATTGTTAATTCTTATTGTTTTTTCTTATTGTTATTGTTATTTCTTATTGTTATTGTTATTTCTTATTGTTATTGTTATTTCCTATTGTTATTGTTATTTCTTTTTGTTATTGTTATTACATATTGTTATTGTTATTTCTTTTTGTTATTGTTATTTCTTATTGTTATTGTTATTGTTATTTCTTATTGTTATTGTTATTTCTTATTGTTATTGTTATTTCTTATTGTTATTGTTATTTCTTATTGTTATTGTTATTGCCTATTGTTATTGTTATTTCTTATTGTTATTGTTATTTCTTATTGTTATTGTTATTTCTTATTGTTATTGTTACTGTTATTTCTTATTGTTATTGTTATTTCTTATTGTTATTGTTATTTCTTATTGTTATTGTGTTTTCTTAATATTATTGTTATTTCTTTTTGTTATTGTTATTTCTTATTGTTCTTTCTTATTGTTATTGTTATTTCTTATTGTTATTCGTATTGTTATTTCTTATTGTTATTGTTATTTCTTATTGTTATTGTTATTTCTTATTATTATTGTTATTTCTTATTGTTATTGTTATTTCTTATTGTTATTGTTGTTTCTTAATGTTATTGTTATTTCTTATTGTTATTGTTATTTCTTAATATTATTGTTATTTCTTTTCGTTATTGTTATTTCTTATTGTTCTTTCTTATTGTTATTGTTATTTCTTATTGTTATTGTTATTTCTTATTGTTATTGTTATTGCCTATTGTTATTGTTATTTCTCCTTGTTATTGTTATTACTTACTGTTATTGTTATTTCTTTTTGTTATTGTTATTTCTTATTGTTATTGTTATTGTTATTTCTTATTCTTATTGTTATTTATTATTGTTATTGTTATTTCCTATTATTATTGTTATTTCTTATTGTTATTGTTATTTCTTATTCTTATTGTTATTTCTTATTGTTATTGTTATTTCTTATGTTATTGTTATTGTTATTTCTTATTGTTATTGTTATTTCCTATTGTTATTGTTATTGTTATTTCTTATTGTTATTGTTATTTCTTATTGTTATTTCCTATTGTTATTGTTATTTCTTTTTGTTATTGTTATTTCTTATTGTTATTGTTATTTCTTATTGTTATTGTTATTTCTTATTGTTATTTCTTATTGTTATTGTTATTTCCTATTGTTATTGTTATTTCTTTTTGTTATTGTTATTTCTTATTGTTATTGTAATTTCTTATTGTTATTGTTATTTCTTATTGGTATGGTTATTTCTTATTGTTATTGTTATTGTTATTCCTTATTATTATTGTTATTTCTTATTGTTATTGTTATTTCTTGTTGTTATTGTTATTTCTTATTGTTATTGTTATTTCTTATAGTTATTGTTATTTCTTATTGTTAGTGTTATTTCTTATTGTTATTGTTATTTCTTGTTGTTATTGTTATTTCTTATTGTTATTGTTATTTCTTATAGTTATTGTTATTTCTTATTGTTAGTGTTATTTCTTATTGTTATTGTTATTTCTTATTGTTATTGTTATTTCTTATTGTTATTGTTATTTCTTATAGTTATTGTTATTTCTTATTATTAGTGTTATTTCTTTTTGTTATTGTTATTTCTTATTGTTATTGTTATTTCTTATTGTTATTGTTATTTCTTATTGTTATTGTTATTTCCTATTGTTATTGTTATTTCTTATTGGTATTGTTACTTCTTTTTGTTATTGTTATTACTTACTGTTATTGTTATTTCTTTTTGTTATTGTTATTTCTTATTGTTATTGTTATTTCTTATTGTTATTATTATTTCTTATTGTTATTGTTATTTCTTATTGTTATTGTTATTTCTTATTGTTAGTGTTATTTCTTATAGTTATTGTTATTTCTTATTGTTATTGTTATTTCCTATTGATATTGTTATTTCCTATTGTTATTGTTATTTATTATTGTTATTGTTATTTCTTATTGTTATTGTTATTTCATATTGTTATTGTTATTTCTTATTGTTATTGTTATTTCCTATTGTTATTATTATTTCTTATTGTTATTGTTATTTCTTATTGTTATTGTTATTTCTTATTGTTATTTCTTATTGTTATTGTTATTTCCTATTGTTATTGTTATTTCTTATTGTTATTGTTATTTCTTATTGTTATTGTTATTTCTTATTGTTATTGTTATTTCTTATTGTTATTGTTATTTCCTATTGTTATTGTTATTTCTTTTTGTTATTGTTATTACTTATTGTTATTGTTATTTATTTTTGTTATTGTTATTTCTTATTGTTATTGTTATTGTTATTTCTTATTGTTATTGTTATTTCTTATTGTTATTGTTATTACTTATTGTTATTGTTATTTCTTTTTGTTATTGTTATTTCTTATTGTTATTGTTATTTCTTATTGTTATTGTTATTTCTTATTGTTATTGTTATTGCTTATTGTTATTGTTATTTCTTATTGTTATTGTTATTTCTTATTGTTATTGTTATTTCCTATTGTTATTGTTATTTCTTATTGTTATTGTTATTTCTTATTGTTATTGTTATTTCTTATAGTTATAGTTATTTCTTATTGTTATTGTTATTTCTTATTGTTATTCGTATTGTTATTTTTATTTCTTATTGTTATTGTTATTTTTTAATGTTATTGTTATTTCTTATTGTTATTGTTATTTCTTATTGTTATTGTTATTTCTTATTGTTATTGTTATTTCTTATTGTTATTGTTGTTTTTTATTGTTATTGTTATTTCTTATTGTTATTGTTATTGTTATTTCTTATTGTCATTGTTATTTCTTATTGTTATTGTTATTTCTTATTGTTATTGTTATTTCTTGTTATTGTTATTTCTTATTGTCATTGTTATTTCTTATTGTTATTGTTATTTCTTATTGTTATTGTTATTTCTTAATGTTATTGTTATTTATTATTGTTATTGTTATTTCTTAATATTATTGTTATTTCTTATTGTTATTGTTATTTCTTATTGTTATTGTTATTTCCTATTGTTATTGTTACTTCTTTTTGTTATTGTTATTACTTACTGTTATTGTTATTTCTTTTTGTTATTGTTATTGTTATTTCTTATTGTTATTATTATTTCTTATTGTTATTGTTATTTCTTATTGTTATTTCTTATTGTTAGTGTTATTTCTTATAGTTATTGTTATTTCTTATTGTTATTGTTATTTCCTATTGATATTGTTATTTCCTATTGTTATTGTTATTTATTATTGTTATTGTTATTTCTTATTGTTATTGTTATTTCATATTGTTATTGTTATTTCTTATTGTTATTGTTATTTCTTATTATTATTGTTATTTCTTATTGTTAGTGTTATTTCTTATTGTTATTGTTATTTCTTATTGTTATTGTTATTTATTATTGTTATTGTTATTTCCTATTGTTATTGTTATTTCTTATTGTTATTGTTATTTCCTATTGTTATTGTTATTTCTTATTGTTATTGTTATTTCTTATTGTTATTGTTATTTCTTATTGTTATTGTTATTACTTAATGTTATTGTTATTTCTTAATATTATTGTTATTTCTTTTTGTTATTGATATTTCTTATTGTTATTGTTAATTCTTATTGTTCTTTCTTATTGTTATTGTTATTTCTTATTGTTATTGTTATTTCTTATTGTTATTGTTATTTCCTATTGTTATTGTTATTTCTTTTTGTTATTGTTATTACTTATTGTTATTGTTATTTCTTTTTGTTATTGTTATTTCTTATTTTTATTGTTATTTCTTATTGTTATTGTTATTTCTTATTGTTATTGTTATTTCTTATTGTTATTGTTATTGCCTATTGTTATTGTTATTCCTTATTGTTATTGTTATTTCTTATTGTTATTGTTACTGTTATTTCTTATTGTTATTGTTATTTCTTATTGTTATTGTTATTTCTTATTGTTATTGTTATTTCTTATTGTTATTGTTATTTCTTAATATTATTGTTATTTCTTTTTGTTATTGTTATTTCTTATTGTTCTTTCTTATTGTTATTGTTATTTCTTATTGTTATTGTTATTTCTTATTGTTATTGTTATTTCTTATTGTTATTGTTATTTCCTATTGTTATTGTTATTTCTTATTGTTATTGTTATTTCTTATTGTTATTGTTATTTCTTATTGTTATTCGTATTGTTATTTCTTATTGTTATTTTTATTTCTTATTGTTATTGTTATTTCTTAATGTTATTGTTATTTCTTATTGTTATTGTTATTTCTTATTGTTATTGTTATTGTTATTTCTTATTGTTATTGTTATTTCTTATTGTTATTGTTGTTTCTTATTGTTATTGTTATTCCTTATTGTTATTGTTATTTCTTAATATTATTGTTACTTCTTATTGTTATTGTTATTTCTTATTGTTATTGTTATTTCTTATTGTTATTGTTATTTCTTATTGTTATTGTTATTTCTTATTGTTTTTGTTATTTCTTATTGATATTGTTATTTCTTATTGTTATTGTTATTTTTTATTGTTATTGTAATTTCTTATTGTTATTGTTGTTTTTTATTGTTATTGTTATTTCTTATTGTTATTGTTATTGTTATTTCTTATTGTCATTGTTATTTCTTATTGTTATTGTTATTTCTTATTGTTATTGTTATTTCTTGTTATTGTTATTTCTTATTGTCATTGTTATTTCTTATTGTTATTGATATTTCTTATTGTTATTGTTATTTCTTAATGTTATTGTTATTTATTATTGTTATTGTTATTTCTTAATATTATTGTTATTTCTTATTGTTATTGTTATTTCTTATTGTTATTGTTATTTCCTATTGTTATTGTTACTTCTTTTTGTTATTGTTATTACTTACTGTTATTGTTATTTCTTTTTGTTATTGTTATTGTTATTTCTTATTGTTATTATTATTTCTTATTGTTATTGTTATTTCTTATTGTTATTTCTTATTGTTAGTGTTATTTCTTATAGTTATTGTTATTTCTTATTGTTATTGTTATTTCCTATTGATATTGTTATTTCCTATTGTTATTGTTATTTATTATTGTTATTGTTATTTCTTATTGTTATTGTTATTTCATATTGTTATTGTTATTTCTTATTGTTATTGTTATTTCTTATTATTATTGTTATTTCTTATTGTTAGTGTTATTTTTTATTGTTATTGTTATTTCTTATTGTTATTGTTATTTATTATTGTTATTGTTATTTCCTATTGTTATTGTTATTTCTTATTGTTATTGTTATTGTTATTTCTTATTGTTATTGTTATTTCCTATTGTTATTGTTATTTCTTATTGTTATTGTTATTTCTTATTGTTATTGTTATTTCTTATTGTTATTGTTATTTCTTAATGTTATTGTTATTTCTTAATATTATTGTTATTTCTTTTTGTTATTGATATTTCTTATTGTTATTGTTAATTCTTATTGTTCTTTCTTATTGTTATTGTTATTTCTTATTGTTATTGTTATTTCTTATTGTTATTGTTATTTCCTATTGTTATTGTTATTTCTTTTTGTTATTGTTATTACTTATTGTTATTGTTATTTCTTTTTGTTATTGTTATTTCTTATTGTTATTGTTATTTCTTATTGTTATTGTTATTTCTTATTGTTATTGTTATTTCTTATTGTTATTGTTATTTCTTATTGTTATTGTTATTGCCTATTGTTATTGTTATTTCTTATTGTTATTGTTATTTCTTATTGTTATTGTTACTGTTATTTCTTATTGTTATTGTTATTTCTTATTGTTATTGTTATTTCTTATTGTTATTGTTATTTCTTATTGTTATTGTTATTTCTTAATATTATAGTTATTTCTTTTTGTTATTGTTATTTCTTATTGTTCTTTCTTATTGTTATTGTTATTTCTTATTGTTATTGTTATTTCTTATTGTTATTGTTATTTCTTATTGTTATTGTTATTTCCTATTGTTATTGTTATTTATTATTGTTATTGTTATTTCTTATTGTTATTGTTATTTCTTATTGTTATTGTTATTTCTTATTGTTATTCGTATTGTTATTTCTTATTGTTATTTTTATTTCTTATTGTTATTGTTATTTCTTAATGTTATTGTTATTTCTTATTGTTATTGTTATTTCTTATTGTTATTGTTATTGTTATTTCTTATTGTTATTGTTATTTCTTATTGTTATTGTTGTTTCTTATTGTTATTGTTATTCCTTATTGTTATTGTTATTTCTTAATATTATTGTTACTTCTTATTGTTATTGTTATTTCTTATTGTTATTGTTATTTCTTATTGTTATTGTTATTTCTTTTTGTTATTGTTATTTCTTATTGTTTATGTTATTTCTTATTGATATTGTTATTTCTTATTGTTATTGTTATTTTTTTATTGTTATTGTAATTTCTTATTGTTACTGTTATTTCTTATTGTTATTGTTATTTTTTATTGTTATTGTTATTTCTTATTGTAATTGTTATTGTTATTTCTTATTGTCATTGTTATTTCTTATTATTATTGTTATTTCTTATTGTTATTGTTATTTCTTATAGTTATTGTTATTTCTTATTGTTATTGTTATTTCTTATTGGTATTGTTATTTCCTATTGTTATTGTTATTTATTATTGTTATTGTTATTTCTTATTGTTATTGTTATTTCATATTGTTATTGTTATTTCTTATTATTATTGTTATTTCTTATTGTTAGTGTTATTTCTTATTGTTATTGTTATTTCTTATTGTTATTGTTATTTATTATTGTTATTGTTATTTCCTATTGTTATTGTTATTGTTATTGTTATTTCTTATTGTTATTGTTATTTCTTATTGTTATTGTTATTTCTTATTGTTATTGTTATTTCTTATTGTTATTGTTATTTCTTATTGTTATTGTTATTTCTTATTGTTATTGTTATTTCTTATAGTTATTGTTATTTCTTATAGTTATTGTTATTTCTTATTGTTATTGTTATTTCTTATTTTTATTGTTATTTCCTATTGTTATTGTTATTGTTATTTCTTAATGTTATTGTTATTTCCTATTGTTATTGTTATTTCCTATTGTTATTGTTATTTCTTTTTGTTATTGTTATTGCTTATTGTTATTGTTATTTCTTTTTGTTATTGTTATTTCTTATTGTTATTGTTATTTCTTATTGTTATTGTTATTTCTTATTGTTATTGTTATTTCTTATTGTTATTGTTATTTCCTATTGTTATTGTTATTTCTTATTGTTATTGTTATTTCTTATTGTTATTGTTATTTCTTATTGTTATAGTTATTTCTTATTGTTATTGTTATTTCTTATTGTTATTCGTATTGTTATTTCTTATTGTTATTTTTATTTCTTATTGTTATTGTTATTTCTTAATGTTATTGTTACTTCTTATTGTTATTGTTATTTTTTATTGTTATTGTTATTTCTTATTGTAATTGTTATTTCTTATTGTTATAGTTATTTCTTATTGTTATTGTTATTTCTTATTGTTATTCGTATTGTTATTTCTTATTGTTATTTTTATTTCTTATTGTTATTGTTATTTCTTATTGTTATTGTTATTTCTTATTGTTATTGTTATTTCTTATTGTTATTGTTATTTCTTATTGTTTTTGTTATTTCTTATTGATATTGTTATTTCTTATTGTTATTGTTATTTTTTTATTGTTATTGTAATTTCTTATTGTTACTGTTATTTCTTATTGTTATTGTTATTTTTTATTGTTATTGTTATTTCTTATTGTAATTGTTATTTCTTATTGTTATTGTTATTTCTTATTGTCATTGTTATTTCTTATTGTTATTGTTATTTCTTATTGTTATTGTTATTTCTTATTGTTATTGTTATTTCTTATTGTCATTGTTATTTCTTATTGTTATTGTTATTTCTTAATGTTATTGTTATTTATTATTGTTATTGTTATTTCTTAATATTATTGTTATTTCTTATTGTTATTGTTATTTCTTATTGTTATTGTTATTTCTTATTGTTATTGTTATTTCCTATTGTTATTGTTACTTCTTTTTGTTATTGTTATTACTTACTGTTATTGTTATTTCCTTTTGTTATTGTTATTTCTTATTGTTATAGTTATTTCTTATTGTTATTGTTATTGTTATTTCTTATTGTTATTATTATTTCTTATTGTTATTGTTATTTCTTATTGTTATTGTTATTTCTTATTGTTAGTGTTATTTCTTATAGTTATTGTTATTTCTTATTGTTATTGTTATTTCCTATTGATATTGTTATTTCCTATTGTTATTGTTATTTATTATTGTTATTGTTATTTCTTATTGTTATTGTTATTTCATATTGTTATTGTTATTTCTTATTGTTATTGTTATTTCTTATTATTATTGTTATTTCTTATTGTTATTGTTATTTATTATTGTTATTGTTATTTCCTATTGTTATTGTTATTTCTTATTGTTATTTCTTATTATTATTGTTATTGTTATTTCTTATTGTTATTGTTATTTCCTATTGTTATTGTTATTTCTTATTGTTATTGTTATTTCTTATTGTTATTGTTATTTCTTATTGTTATTGTTATTTCTTAATGTTATTGTTATTTCTTAATATTATTGTTATTTCTTTTTGTTATTGATATTTCTTATTGTTATTGTTATTTCTTATTGTTCTTTCTTATTGTTATTGTTATTTCTTATTGTTATTGTTATTTCTTATTGTTATTGTTATTTCTTATTGTTATTGTTATTTCCTATTGTTATTGTTATTTCTTTTTTGTTATTGTTATTACTTATTGTTATTGTTATTTCTTTTTGTTATTGTTATTTCTTATTGTTATTATTATTGTTATTTCTTATTGTTATTGTTATTTCTTATTGTTATTGTTATTTCTTATTGTTATTGTTATTTCTTATTGTTATTGTTATTTCTTATTGTTATTGTTATTGCCTATTGTTATTGTTATTTCTTATTGTTATTGTTATTTCTTATTGTTATTGTTATTTCTTATTGTTATTGTTATTTCTTATTGTTATTGTTATTTCTTATTGTTATGGTTATTTCTTAATATTATTGTTATTTCTTTTTGTTATTGTTATTTCTTATTGTTATTGTTATTTCTTTTTGTTATTGTTATTACTTATTGTTATTGTTATTTCTTTTTGTTATTGTTATTTCTTATTGTTATTTCTTATTGTTATTGTTATTTCTTATTGTTATTGTTATTTCTTATTGTTATTGTTATTTCTTATTGTTATTGTTATTTCTTATAGTTATTGTTATTTCTTATTGTTATTGTTATTTCTTATTGATATTGTTATTTCCTATTGTTATTGTTATTTATTATTGTTATTGTTATTTCTTATTGTTATTGTTATTTCATATTGTTATTGTTATTTCTTATTGTTATTGTTATTTCTTATTATTATTGTTATTTCTTATTGTTAATGTTATTTCTTATTGTTATTGTTATTTCTTATTGTTATTGTTATTTCTTTTTGTTATTGTTATTTCTTATTGTTTTTGTTATTTATTATTGTTATTGTTATTTCCTATTGTTATTGTTATTTCTTATTGTTATTGTTATTTCTTATTGTTATTTTTATTTCTTATTGTTATTGTTATTGTTATTTCTTATTGTTATTGTTATTTCTTATTGTTATTGTTATTTCTTATTGTTATTGTTATTTCTTATTGTTATTGTTATTTCTTATAGTTATTGTTATTTCTTATTGTTAGTGTTATTTCTTATTGTTATTGTTATTTCTTATTGTTATTTCTTATTGTTATTGTTATTTATTATTGTTATTGTTATTTCCTATTGTTATTGTTATTTCTTATTGTTATTGTTATTTCTTATTGTTCTTTCTTATTGTTATTGTTATTTCTTATTGTTATTGTTATTGTTATTTCTTATTGTTATTGTTATTTCCTATTGTTATTGTTATTTCTGTTTGTTATTGTTATTACGTATTGTTATTGTTATTTCTTTTTGTTATTGTTATTTCTTATTGTTATTGTTATTGTTATTTCCTATTGTTATTGTTATTTCTTATTGTTATTGTTATTGTTATTTCCTATTGTTATTGTTATTTCTTATTGTTATTGTTATTTCTTATTGTTATTGTTATTTCTTATTGTTATTTCCTATTGTTATTGTTATTTCTTTTTGTTATTGTTATTTCTTATAGTTATTGTTATTGTTATTTTTTATTGTTACTGTTATTTCTTATTGTTATTGTTATTTCTTATTGTTATTGTTATTTCTTATTGTTATTGTTATTTCTTATTGATATTGTTATTTCTTATTGTTATTGTTATTTCTTATTGTTATTGTTATTTCCTATTGTTATTGTTATTTCTTTTTGTTATTGTTATTTCTTATTGTTATTGTTATTTCTTATTGTTATTGTTATTTCTTATTGGTATTGTTATTTCTTATTGTTATTGTTATTGTTATTCCTTATTATTATTGTTATTTCTTATTGTTATTGTTATTTCTTGTTGTTATTGTTATTTCTTATTGTTATTGTTATTTCCTATTGTTATTGTTATTTCTTATTGTTATTGTTATTTCTTATTGTTATTGTTATTTCTTATTGTTATTGTTATTTCTTTTTGTTATTGATATTTCTTATTGTTATTGTTATTTCTTATTGTTATTTCTTATTCTTATTGTTATTTCTTATTGTTGTTGTTAGTTCTTATTGTTATTGTTATTTCTTATAGTTATTGTTATTTCTTATTATTAGTGTTATTTCTTTTTGTTATTGTTATTTCTTATTGTTATTGTTATTTCTTATTGTTATTGTTATTTCTTATTGTTATTGTTATTTCCTATTGTTATTGTTATTTCTTATTGGTATTGTTACTTCTTTTTGTTATTGTTATTACTTACTGTTATTGTTATTTCTTTTTGTTATTGTTATTTCTTATTGTTATAGTTATTTCTTATTGTTATTGTTATTGTTATTTCTTATTGTTATTATTATTTCTTATTGTTATTGTTATTTCTTATTGTTATTGTTATTTCTTATTGTTAGTGTTATTTCTTATAGTTATTGTTATTTCTTATTGTTATTGTTATTTCCTATTGATATTGTTATTTCCTATTGTTATTGTTATTTATTATTGTTATTGTTATTTCTTATTGTTATTGTTATTTCATATTGTTATTGTTATTTCTTATTGTTATTGTTATTTCCTATTGTTATTATTATTTCTTATTGTTATTGTTATTTCTTATTTTTATTGTTATTTCTTATTGTTATTGTTATTTCTTATTGTTATTTCTTATTGTTATTGTTATTTCCTATTGTTATTGTTATTTCTTATTGTTATTGTTATTTCTTATTGTTATTGTTATTTCTTATTGTTATTGTTATTTCTTATTGTTATTGTTATTTCTTATTGTTATTTCCTATTGTTATTGTTATTTCTTTTTGTTATTGTTATTACTTATTGTTATTGTTATTTCTTTTTGTTATTGTTATTTCTTATTGTTATTGTTATTTCTTATTGTTATTGTTATTTCTTATTGTTATTGTTATTACTTATTGTTATTGTTATTTCTTTTTGTTATTGTTATTTCTTATTGTTATTGTTATTTCTTATTGTTATTGTTATTTCTTATTGTTATTGTTATTTCTTATTGTTATTGTTATTTCTTATTGTTATTGTTATTTCTTATTGTTATTGTTATTTCTTATTGGTATTGTTATTTCTTATTGTTATTGTTATTTCTTATTGTTATTGTTATTTCTTATTGTTATTGTTATTTCTTATTGTTATTTCTTATTGTTATTGTTATTTCCTGTTGTTATTGTTATTTCTTGTTGTTATTGTTATTTCTTATTGTTATTGTTATTTCTTATAGTTATTGTTATTTCTTATTGTTATTGTTATTTCTTATTGTTATTGTTATTTCTTATTGTTATTGTTATTTCATATTGTTATTGTTATTACTTATTGTTATTGTTATTTCTTATTGTTATTGTTATTGTTATTTCTTATTGGTATTGTTATTACTTATTGTTATTGTTATTTCTTTTTGTTATTGTTATTTCTTATTGTTATTGTTATTTCTTATTGGTATTGTTATTTCTTATTGTTATTGTTATTTCTTATTGTTATTGTTATTTCTTATTGTTATTGTTATTTCTTATTGTTATTGTTATTTCCTATTGTTATTGTTATTTCTTATTGTTATTGTTATTTCTTATTGTTATTGTTATTTCTTATTGTTATTGTTATTTCTTATTGTTATTGTTATTTCTTATTGTTATTCGTATTGTTATTTTTATTTCTTATTGTTATTGTTATTTCTTAATGTTATTGTTATTTCTTATTGTTATTGTTATTTCTTATTGTTTTTGTTATTTCTTATTGATATTGTTATTTCTTATTGTTATTGTTATTTTTTTATTGTTATTGTAATTTCTTATTGTTACTGTTATTTCTTATTGTTATTGTTATTTTTTATTGTTATTGTTATTTCTTATTGTAATTGTTATTTCTTATTGTTATTGTTATTTCTTATTGTCATTGTTATTTCTTATTGTTATTGTTATTTCTTATTGTTATTGTTATTTCTTGTTATTGTTATTTCTTATTGTCATTGTTATTTCTTATTGTTATTGTTATTTCTTATTGTTATTGTTATTTCTTAATATTATTGTTATTTATTATTGTTATTGTTATTTCTTAATATTATTGTTATTTCTTATTGTTATTGTTATTTCTTATTGTTATTGTTATTTCCTATTGTTATTGTTACTTCTTTTTGTTATTGTTATTACTAACTGTTATTGTTATTTCTTTTTGTTATTGTTATTGTTATTTCTTATTGTTATTATAATTTCTTATTGTTATTGTTATTTCTTATTGTTATTTCTTATTGTTAGTGTTATTTCTTATAGTTATTGTTATTTCTTATTGTTATTGTTATTTCCTAATGATATTGTTATTTCCTATTGTTATTGTTATTTATTATTGTTATTGTTATTTCTTATTGTTATTGTTATTTCATATTGTTATTGTTATTTCTTATTGTTATTGTTATTTCTTATTATTATTGTTATTTCTTATTGTTAGTGTTATTTCTTATTGTTATTGTTATTTCTTATTGTTATTGTTATTTCTTATTGTTATTGTTATTTCTTATTGTTATTGTTATTTCCTATTGTTATTGTTATTTCTTATTGTTATTGTTATTGTTATTTCTTATTGTTATTGTTATTTCTTATTGTTATTGTTATTTCCTATTGTTATTGTTATTTCTTATTGTTATTGTTATTTCTTATTGTTATTGTTATTTCTTATTGTTATTGTTATTTCTTATTGTTATTGTTATTTCTTAATGTTATTGTTATTTCTTAATATTATTGTTATTTCTTTTTGTTATTGATATTTCTTATTGTTATTGTTAATTCTTATTGTTCTTTCTTATTGTTATTGTTATTTCCTATTGTTATTGTTATTTCTTTTTGTTATTGTTATTACTTATTGTTATTGTTATTTCTTTTTGTTATTGTTATTTCTTATTGTTATTGTTATTGTTATTTCTTATTGTTATTGTTATTTCTTATTGTTATTGTTATTTCTTATTGTTATTGTTATTTCTTATTGTTATTGTTATTGCCTATTGTTATTGTTATTTCTTATTGTTATTGTTATTTCTTATTGTTATTGTTACTGTTATTTCTTATTGTTATTGTTATTTCTTATTGTTATTGTTATTTCTTATTGTTATTGTTATTTCTTAATATTATTGTTATTTCTTTTTGTTATTATTATTTCTTATTGTTCTTTCTTATTGTTATTGTTATTTCTTATTGTTATTCGTATTGTTATTTCTTATTGTTATTGTTATTTCTTATTGTTATTGTTATTTCTTATTATTATTGTTATTTCTTATTGTTATTGTTATTTCTTATTGTTATTGTTGTTTCTTAATGTTATTGTTATTTCTTATTGTTATTGTTATTTCTTAATATTATTGTTATTTCTTTTCGTTATTGTTATTTCTTATTGTTCTTTCTTATTGTTATTGTTATTTCCTATTGTTATTGTTACTTCTTTTTGTTATTGTTATTACTAACTGTTATTGTTATTTCTTTTTGTTATTGTTATTGTTATTCCTTATTGTTATTATAATTTCTTATTGTTATTTCTTATTGTTATTGTTATTTCTTGTTATTGTTATTTCTTATTGTCATTGTTATTTCTTATTGTTATTGTTATTTCTTATTGTTATTGTTATTTCTTAATATTATTGTTATTTATTATTGTTATTGTTATTTCTTAATATTATTGTTATTTCTTATTGTTATTGTTATTTCTTATTGTTATTGTTATTTCCTATTGTTATTGTTACTTCTTTTTGTTATTGTTATTACTAACTGTTATTGTTATTTCTTTTTGTTATTGTTATTGTTATTTCTTATTGTTATTTCTTATTGTTAGTGTTATTTCTTATAGTTATTGTTATTTCTTATTGTTATTGTTATTTCCTAATGATATTGTTATTTCCTATTGTTATTGTTATTTATTATTGTTATTGTTATTTCTTATTGTTATTGTTATTTCATATTGTTATTGTTATTTCTTATTGTTATTGTTATTTCTTATTATTATTGTTATTTCTTATTGTTAGTGTTATTTCTTATTGTTATTGTTATTTCTTATTGTTATTGTTATTTCTTATTGTTATTGTTATTTCTTATTGTAATTGTTATTTCCTATTGTTATTGTTATTTCTTATTGTTATTGTTATTGTTATTTCTTATTGTTATTGTTATTTCTTATTGTTATTGTTATTTCCTATTGTTATTGTTATTTCTTATTGTTATTGTTATTTCTTATTGTTATTGTTATTTCTTATTGTTATTGTTATTTCTTATTGTTATTGTTATTTCTTAATGTTATTGTTATTTCTTAATATTATTGTTATTTCTTTTTGTTATTGATATTTCTTATTGTTATTGTTAATTCTTATTGTTCTTTCTTATTGTTATTTCTTATTGTTATTGTTATTTCCTATTGTTATTCGTATTGTTATTTCTTATTGTTATTGTTATTTCTTATTGTTATTGTTATTTCTTATTGTTATTGTTATTTCTTATTGTTATTGTTATTGCCTATTGTTATTGTTATTTCTTATTGTTATTGTTATTTCTTATTGTTATTGTTATTTCTTATTGTTATTGTTACTGTTATTTCTTATTGTTATTGTTATTTCTTATTGTTATTGTTATTTCTTATTGTTATTGTTATTTCTTATTGTTATTGTTATTTCTTAATATTATTGTTATTTCTTTTTGTTATTGTTATTTCTTATTGTTCTTTCTTATTGTTATTGTTATTTCTTATTGTTATTCGTATTGTTATTTCTTATTGTTATTGTTATTTCTTATTGTTATTGTTATTTCTTATTATTATTGTTATTTCTTATTGTTATTGTTATTTCTTATTGTTATTGTTGTTTCTTAATGTTATTGTTATTTCTTATTGTTATTGTTATTTCTTAATATTATTGTTATTTCTTTTCGTTATTGTTATTTCTTATTGTTCTTTCTTATTGTTATTGTTATTTCTTATTGTTATTGTTATTTCTTATTGTTATTGTTATTGCCTATTGTTATTGTTATTTCTCTTTGTTATTGTTATTACTTATTGTTATTGTTATTTCTTTTTGTTATTGTTATTTCTTATTGTTATTGTTATTGTTATTTCTTATTGTTATTGTTATTTCTTATTGTTATTGTTATTTATTATTGTTATTGTTATTTCCTATTATTATTGTTATTTCTTATTGTTATTGTTTTTTCTTATTCTTATTGTTATTTCTTATTGTTATTGTTATTGTTATTTCTTATTGTTATTGTTATTTCTTATTGTTATTGTTATTTCCTATTGTTATTGTTATTTCTTTTTGTTATTGTTATTTCTTATTGTTATTGTTATTTCTTATTGTTATTGTTATTGTTAATTTTTATTGTTACTGTTATTTCTTATTGTTATTGTTATTTCTTATTGTTATTGTTATTTCTTATTGTTATTGTTATTTCTTATTGTTATTGTTATTTCTTATTGTTATTGTTATTTCCTATTGTTATTGTTATTTCTTTTTGTTATTGTTATTTCTTATTGTTATTGTTATTTCTTATTGTTATTGTTATTTCTTATTGGTATTGTTATTTCTTATTGTTATTGTTATTGTTATTCCTTATTATTATTGTTATTTTTTATTGTTATTGTTATTTCTTGTTGTTATTGTTATTTCTTATTGTTATTGTTATTTCTTATAGTTATTGTTATTTCTTATTGTTAGTGTTATTTCTTATTGTTATTGTTATTTCTTATTGTTATTGTTATTTCTTATTGTTATTGTTATTTCTTATTGTTATTGTTATTTCTTATTGTTATTGTTATTTCCTATTGTTATTGTTATTTCTTATTGTTATTGTTATTTCTTTTTGTTATTGATATTTCTTATTGTTATTGTTCTTTCTTATTGTTATTGTTATTTCTTATTGTTATTGTTATTTCTTAATGTTATTGTTATTTCTTATTGTTATTGTTATTTCTTAATGTTATTGTTATTTCTTAATATTATTGTTATTTCTTTTTGTTATTGATATTTCTTATTGTTATTGTTAATTCTTATTGTTCTTTCTTATTGTTATTGTTATTTCTTATTGTTATTGTTATTTCTTATTGTTATTGTTATTTCCTATTGTTATTGTTATTTCTTTTTGTTATTGTTATTACATATTGTTATTGTTATTTCTTTTTGTTATTGTTATTTCTTATTGTTATTGTTATTGTTATTTCTTATTGTTATTGTTATTTCTTATTGTTATTGTTATTTCTTATTGTTATTGTTATTTCTTATTGTTATTGTTATTTCTTAATGTTATTGTTATTTCTTAATATTATTGTTATTTCTTTTTGTTATTGATATTTCTTATTGTTATTGTTATTTCTTATTGTTATTGTTATTTCCTATTGTTATTGTTATTTCTTTTTGTTATTGTTATTACATATTGTTATTGTTATTTCTTTTTGTTATTGTTATTTCTTATTGTTATTGTTATTGTTATTTCTTATTGTTATTGTTATTTCTTATTGTTATTGTTATTTCTTATTGTTATTGTTATTGCCTATTGTTATTGTTATTTCTTATTGTTATTGTTATTTCTTATTGTTATTGTTATTTCTTATTGTTATTGTTATTTCTTATTGTTATTGTTATTTCTTATTGTTAGTGTTATTTCTTATTGTTATTGTTATTTCTTATTGTTATTGTTATTTCTTATTGTTATTGTTATTTATTATTGTTATTGTTATTTCCTATTGTTATTGTTATTGTTATTTCTTATTGTTATTGTTATTTCCTATTATTATTGTTATTTCTTATTGCTATTGTTATTTCTTATTGTTATTGTTATTTCTTATTGTTATTGTTATTTCTTATTGTTATTGTTATTTCTTAATGTTATTGTTATTTCTTAATATTATTGTTATTTCTTTTTGTTATTGATATTTCTTATTGTTATTGTTAATTCTTATTGTTTTTTCTTATTGTTATTGTTATTTCTTATTGTTATTGTTATTTCTTATTGTTATTGTTATTTCCTATTGTTATTGTTATTTCTTTTTGTTATTGTTATTACATATTGTTATTGTTATTTCTTTTTGTTATTGTTATTTCTTATTGTTATTGTTATTGTTATTTCTTATTGTTATTGTTATTTCTTATTGTTATTGTTATTTCTTATTGTTATTGTTATTTCTTATTGTTATTGTTATTGCCTATTGTTATTGTTATTTCTTATTGTTATTGTTATTTCTTATTGTTATTGTTATTTCTTATTGTTATTGTTACTGTTATTTCTTATTGTTATTGTTATTTCTTATTGTTATTGTTATTTCTTATTGTTATTGTGTTTTCTTAATATTATTGTTATTTCTTTTTGTTATTGTTATTTCTTATTGTTCTTTCTTATTGTTATTGTTATTTCTTATTGTTATTCGTATTGTTATTTCTTATTGTTATTGTTATTTCTTATTGTTATTGTTATTTCTTATTATTATTGTTATTTCTTATTGTTATTGTTATTTCTTATTGTTATTGTTGTTTCTTAATGTTATTGTTATTTCTTATTGTTATTGTTATTTCTTAATATTATTGTTATTTCTTTTCGTTATTGTTATTTCTTATTGTTCTTTCTTATTGTTATTGTTATTTCTTAATGTTATTGTTATTTCTTATTGTTATTGTTATTGCCTATTGTTATTGTTATTTCTCCTTGTTATTGTTATTACTTACTGTTATTGTTATTTCTTTTTGTTATTGTTATTTCTTATTGTTATTGTTATTGTTATTTCTTATTCTTATTGTTATTTATTATTGTTATTGTTATTTCCTATTATTATTGTTATTTCTTATTGTTATTGTTATTTCTTATTCTTATTGTTATTTCTTATTGTTATTGTTATTTCTTATGTTATTGTTATTGTTATTTCTTATTGTTATTGTTATTTCCTATTGTTATTGTTATTGTTATTTCTTATTGTTATTTCCTATTGTTATTGTTATTTCTTTTTGTTATTGTTATTTCTTATTGTTATTGTTATTTCTTATTGTTATTTCTTATTGTTATTGTTATTTCCTATTGTTATTGTTATTTCTTTTTGTTATTGTTATTTCTTATTGTTATTGTAATTTCTTATTGTTATTGTTATTTCTTATTGGTATGGTTATTTCTTATTGTTATTGTTATTGTTATTCCTTATTATTATTGTTATTTCTTATTGTTATTGTTATTTCTTGTTGTTATTGTTATTTCTTATTGTTATTGTTATTTCTTATAGTTATTGTTATTTCTTATTGTTAGTGTTATTTCTTATTGTTATTGTTATTTCTTGTTGTTATTGTTATTTCTTATTGTTATTGTTATTTCTTATAGTTATTGTTATTTCTTATTGTTAGTGTTATTTCTTATTGTTATTGTTATTTCTTATTGTTATTGTTATTGTTATTGTTATTGTTATTGTTATTGTTATTGTTATTTCTTATTATTAGTGTTATTTCTTTTTGTTATTGTTATTTCTTATTGTTATTGTTATTTCTTATTGTTATTGTTATTTCTTATTGTTATTGTTATTTCCTATTGTTATTGTTATTTCTTATTGGTATTGTTACTTCTTTTTGTTATTGTTATTACTTACTGTTATTGTTATTTCTTTTTGTTATTGTTATTTCTTATTGTTATTGTTATTTCTTATTGTTATTATTATTTCTTATTGTTATTGTTATTTCTTATTGTTATTGTTATTTCTTATTGTTAGTGTTATTTCTTATAGTTATTGTTATTTCTTATTGTTATTGTTATTTCCTATTGATATTGTTATTTCCTATTGTTATTGTTATTTATTATTGTTATTGTTATTTCTTATTGTTATTGTTATTTCATATTTTTATTGTTATTTCTTATTGTTATTGTTATTTCCTATTGTTATTATTATTTCTTATTGTTATTGTTATTTCTTATTGTTATTGTTATTTCTTATTGTTATTGTTATTTCCTATTGTTATTGTTATTTCTTATTGTTATTGTTATTTCTTATTGTTATTGTTATTTCTTATAGTTATTGTTATTTCTTATTATTAGTGTTATTCCTTTTTGTTATTGTTATTTCTTATTGTTATTGTTATTTCTTATTGTTATTGTTATTTCTTATTGTTATTGTTATTTCTTATTGTTATTGTTATTTCCTATTGTTATTGTTATTTCTTATTGGTATTGTTACTTCTTTTTGTTATTGTTATTACTTACTGTTATTGTTATTTCTTTTTGTTATTGTTATTTCTTATTGTTATTGTTATTTCTTATTGTTATTATTATTTCTTATTGTTATTGTTATTTCTTATTGTTATTGTTATTTCTTATTGTTAGTGTTATTTCTTATAGTTATTGTTATTTCTTATTGTTATTGTTATTTCCTATTGATATTGTTATTTCCTATTGTTATTGTTATTTATTATTGTTATTGTTATTTCTTATTGTTATTGTTATTTCATATTTTTATTGTTATTTCCTATTGTTATTATTATTTCTTATTGTTATTGTTATTTCTTATTGTTATTGTTATTTCTTATTGTTATTTCTTATTGTTATTGTTATTTCCTATTGTTATTGTTATTTCTTATTGTTATTGTTATTTCTTATTGTTATTGTTATTTCTTATTGTTATTGTTATTTCTTAGTGTTATTGTTATTTCCTATTGTTATTGTTATTTCTTTTTGTTATTGTTATTACTTATTGTTATTGTTATTTATTTTTGTTATTGTTATTTCTTATTGTTATTGTTATTGTTATTTCTTATTGTTATTGTTATTTCTTATTGTTATTGTTATTACTTATTGTTATTGTTATTTCTTTTTGTTATTGTTATTTCTTATTGTTATTGTTATTTCTTATTGTTATTGTTATTTCTTATTGTTATTGTTATTGCTTATTGTTATTGTTATTTCTTATTGTTATTGTTATTTCTTATTGTTATTGTTATTTCCTATTGTTATTGTTATTTCTTATTGTTATTGTTATTTCTTATTGTTATTGTTATTTCTTATAGTTATAGTTATTTCTTATTGTTATTGTTATTTCTTATTGTTATTCGTATTGTTATTTTTATTTCTTATTGTTATTGTTATTTTTTAATGTTATTGTTATTTCTTATTGTTATTGTTATTTCTTATTGTTATTGTTATTTCTTATTGTTATTGTTGTTTTTTATTGTTATTGTTATTTCTTATTGTTATTGTTATTGTTATTTCTTATTGTCATTGTTATTTCTTATTGTTATTGTTATTTCTTATTGTTATTGTTATTTCTTGTTATTGTTATTTCTTATTGTCATTGTTATTTCTTATTGTTATTGTTATTTCTTATTGTTATTGTTATTTCTTAATGTTATTGTTATTTATTATTGTTATTGTTATTTCTTAATATTATTGTTATTTCTTATTGTTATTGTTATTTCTTATTGTTATTGTTATTTCCTATTGTTATTGTTACTTCTTTTTGTTATTGTTATTACTTACTGTTATTGTTATTTCTTTTTGTTATTGTTATTGTTATTTCTTATTGTTATTATTATTTCTTATTGTTATTGTTATTTCTTATTGTTATTTCTTATTGTTAGTGTTATTTCTTATAGTTATTGTTATTTCTTATTGTTATTGTTATTTCCTATTGATATTGTTATTTCCTATTGTTATTGTTATTTATTATTGTTATTGTTATTTCTTATTGTTATTGTTATTTCATATTGTTATTGTTATTTCTTATTGTTATTGTTATTTCTTATTATTATTGTTATTTCTTATTGTTAGTGTTATTTCTTATTGTTATTGTTATTTCTTATTGTTATTGTTATTTATTATTGTTATTGTTATTTCCTATTGTTATTGTTATTTCTTATTGTTATTGTTATTTCCTATTGTTATTGTTATTTCTTATTGTTATTGTTATTTCTTATTGTTATTGTTATTTCTTATTGTTATTGTTATTACTTAATGTTATTGTTATTTCTTAATATTATTGTTATTTCTTTTTGTTATTGATATTTCTTATTGTTATTGTTAATTCTTATTGTTCTTTCTTATTGTTATTGTTATTTCTTATTGTTATTGTTATTTCTTATTGTTATTGTTATTTCCTATTGTTATTGTTATTTCTTTTTGTTATTGTTATTACTTATTGTTATTGTTATTTCTTTTTGTTATTGTTATTTCTTATTTTTATTGTTATTTCTTATTGTTATTGTTATTTCTTATTGTTATTGTTATTGCCTATTGTTATTGTTATTCCTTATTGTTATTGTTATTTCTTATTGTTATTGTTACTGTTATTTCTTATTGTTATTGTTATTTCTTATTGTTATTGTTATTGTTATTTCTTATTGTTATTGTTATTTCTTATTGTTATTGTTATTTCTTAATATTATTGTTATTTCTTTTTGTTATTGTTATTTCTTATTGTTCTTTCTTATTGTTATTGTTATTTCTTATTGTTATTGTTATTTCTTATTGTTATTGTTATTTCTTATTGTTATTGTTATTTCCTATTGTTATTGTTATTTCTTATTGTTATTGTTATTTCTTATTGTTATTGTTATTTCTTATTGTTATTCGTATTGTTATTTCTTATTGTTATTTTTATTTCTTATTGTTATTGTTATTTCTTAATGTTATTGTTATTTCTTATTGTTATTGTTATTTCTTATTGTTATTGTTATTGTTATTTCTTATTGTTATTGTTATTTCTTATTGTTATTGTTGTTTCTTATTGTTATTGTTATTCCTTATTGTTATTGTTATTTCTTAATATTATTGTTACTTCTTATTGTTATTGTTATTTCTTATTGTTATTGTTATTTCTTATTGTTATTGTTATTTCTTATTGTTATTGTTATTTCTTATTGTTTTTGTTATTTCTTATTGATATTGTTATTTCTTATTGTTATTGTTATTTTTTATTGTTATTGTAATTTCTTATTGTTATTGTTGTTTTTTATTGTTATTGTTATTTCTTATTGTTATTGTTATTGTTATTTCTTATTGTCATTGTTATTTCTTATTGTTATTGTTATTTCTTATTGTTATTGTTATTTCTTGTTATTGTTATTTCTTATTGTCATTGTTATTTCTTATTGTTATTGATATTTCTTATTGTTATTGTTATTTCTTAATGTTATTGTTATTTATTATTGTTATTGTTATTTCTTAATATTATTGTTATTTCTTATTGTTATTGTTATTTCTTATTGTTATTGTTATTTCCTATTGTTATTGTTACTTCTTTTTGTTATTGTTATTACTTACTGTTATTGTTATTTCTTTTTGTTATTGTTATTGTTATTTCTTATTGTTATTATTATTTCTTATTGTTATTGTTATTTCTTATTGTTATTTCTTATTGTTAGTGTTATTTCTTATAGTTATTGTTATTTCTTATTGTTATTGTTATTTCCTATTGATATTGTTATTTCCTATTGTTATTGTTATTTATTATTGTTATTGTTATTTCTTATTGTTATTGTTATTTCATATTGTTATTGTTATTTCTTATTGTTATTGTTATTTCTTATTATTATTGTTATTTCTTATTGTTAGTGTTATTTTTTATTGTTATTGTTATTTCTTATTGTTATTGTTATTTATTATTGTTATTGTTATTTCCTATTGTTATTGTTATTTCTTATTGTTATTTCTTATTGTTATTGTTATTGTTATTTCTTATTGTTATTGTTATTTCCTATTGTTATTGTTATTTCTTATTGTTATTGTTATTTCTTATTGTTATTGTTATTTCTTATTGTTATTGTTATTTCTTAATGTTATTGTTATTTCTTAATATTATTGTTATTTCTTTTTGTTATTGATATTTCTTATTGTTATTGTTAATTCTTATTGTTCTTTCTTATTGTTATTGTTATTTCTTATTGTTATTGTTATTTCTTATTGTTATTGTTATTTCCTATTGTTATTGTTATTTCTTTTTGTTATTGTTATTACTTATTGTTATTGTTATTTCTTTTTGTTATTGTTATTTCTTATTGTTATTGTTATTTCTTATTGTTATTGTTATTTCTTATTGTTATTGTTATTTCTTATTGTTATTGTTATTTCTTATTGTTATTGTTATTGCCTATTGTTATTGTTATTTCTTATTGTTATTGTTATTTCTTATTGTTATTGTTATTTCTTATTGTTATTGTTACTGTTATTTCTTATTGTTATTGTTATTTCTTATTGTTATTGTTATTTCTTATTGTTATTGTTATTTCTTATTGTTATTGTTATTTCTTATTGTTATTGTTATTTCTTAATATTATAGTTATTTCTTTTTGTTATTGTTATTTCTTATTGTTCTTTCTTATTGTTATTGTTATTTCTTATTGTTATTGTTATTTCTTATTGTTATTGTTATTTCTTATTGTTATTGTTATTTCCTATTGTTATTGTTATTTATTATTGTTATTGTTATTTCTTATTGTTATTGTTATTTCTTATTGTTATTGTTATTTCTTATTGTTATTCGTATTGTTATTTCTTATTGTTATTTTTATTTCTTATTGTTATTGTTATTTCTTAATGTTATTGTTATTTCTTATTGTTATTGTTATTTCTTATTGTTATTGTTATTGTTATTTCTTATTGTTATTGTTATTTCTTATTGTTATTGTTGTTTCTTATTGTTATTGTTATTCCTTATTGTTATTGTTATTTCTTAATATTATTGTTACTTCTTATTGTTATTGTTATTTCTTATTGTTATTGTTATTTCTTATTGTTATTGTTATTTCTTTTTGTTATTGTTATTTCTTATTGTTTATGTTATTTCTTATTGATATTGTTATTTCTTATTGTTATTGTTATTTTTTTATTGTTATTGTAATTTCTTATTGTTACTGTTATTTCTTATTGTTATTGTTATTTTTTATTGTTATTGTTATTTCTTATTGTAATTGTTATTGTTATTTCTTATTGTCATTGTTATTTCTTATTATTATTGTTATTTCTTATTGTTATTGTTATTTCTTATAGTTATTGTTATTTCTTATTGTTATTGTTATTTCTTATTGGTATTGTTATTTCCTATTGTTATTGTTATTTATTATTGTTATTGTTATTTCTTATTGTTATTGTTATTTCATATTGTTATTGTTATTTCTTATTATTATTGTTATTTCTTATTGTTAGTGTTATTTCTTATTGTTATTGTTATTTCTTATTGTTATTGTTATTTATTATTGTTATTGTTATTTCCTATTGTTATTGTTATTGTTATTGTTATTTCTTATTGTTATTGTTATTTCTTATTGTTATTGTTATTTCTTATTGTTATTGTTATTTCTTATTGTTATTGTTATTTCTTATTGTTATTGTTATTTCTTATTGTTATTGTTATTTCTTATAGTTATTGTTATTTCTTATAGTTATTGTTATTTCTTATTGTTATTGTTATTTCTTATTTTTATTGTTATTTCCTATTGTTATTGTTATTGTTATTTCCTATTGTTATTGTTATTTCCTATTGTTATTGTTATTTCTTTTTGTTATTGTTATTGCTTATTGTTATTGTTATTTCTTTTTGTTATTGTTATTTCTTATTGTTATTGTTATTTCTTATTGTTATTGTTATTTCTTATTGTTATTGTTATTTCTTATTGTTATTGTTATTTCCTATTGTTATTGTTATTTCTTATTGTTATTGTTATTTCTTATTGTTATTGTTATTTCTTATTGTTATAGTTATTTCTTATTGTTATTGTTATTTCTTATTGTTATTCGTATTGTTATTTCTTATTGTTATTTTTATTTCTTATTGTTATTGTTATTTCTTAATGTTATTGTTACTTCTTATTGTTATTGTTATTTTTTATTGTTATTGTTATTTCTTATTGTAATTGTTATTTCTTATTGTTATAGTTATTTCTTATTGTTATTGTTATTTCTTATTGTTATTCGTATTGTTATTTCTTATTGTTATTTTTATTTCTTATTGTTATTGTTATTTCTTATTGTTATTGTTATTTCTTATTGTTATTGTTATTTCTTATTGTTATTGTTATTTCTTATTGTTTTTGTTATTTCTTATTGATATTGTTATTTCTTATTGTTATTGTTATTTTTTTATTGTTATTGTAATTTCTTATTGTTACTGTTATTTCTTATTGTTATTGTTATTTTTTATTGTTATTGTTATTTCTTATTGTAATTGTTATTTCTTATTGTTATTGTTATTTCTTATTGTCATTGTTATTTCTTATTGTTATTGTTATTTCTTATTGTTATTGTTATTTCTTATTGTTATTGTTATTTCTTATTGTCATTGTTATTTCTTATTGTTATTGTTATTTCTTAATGTTATTGTTATTTATTATTGTTATTGTTATTTCTTAATATTATTGTTATTTCTTATTGTTATTGTTATTTCTTATTGTTATTGTTATTTCTTATTGTTATTGTTATTTCCTATTGTTATTGTTACTTCTTTTTGTTATTGTTATTACTTACTGTTATTGTTATTTCCTTTTGTTATTGTTATTTCTTATTGTTATAGTTATTTCTTATTGTTATTGTTATTGTTATTTCTTATTGTTATTATTATTTCTTATTGTTATTGTTATTTCTTATTGTTATTGTTATTTCTTATTGTTAGTGTTATTTCTTATAGTTATTGTTATTTCTTATTGTTATTGTTATTTCCTATTGATATTGTTATTTCCTATTGTTATTGTTATTTATTATTGTTATTGTTATTTCTTATTGTTATTGTTATTTCATATTGTTATTGTTATTTCTTATTGTTATTGTTATTTCTTATTATTATTGTTATTTCTTATTGTTATTGTTATTTCTTATTGTTATTGTTATTTATTATTGTTATTGTTATTTCCTATTGTTATTGTTATTTCTTATTGTTATTTCTTATTATTATTGTTATTGTTATTTCTTATTGTTATTGTTATTTCCTATTGTTATTGTTATTTCTTATTGTTATTGTTATTTCTTATTGTTATTGTTATTTCTTATTGTTATTGTTATTTCTTAATGTTATTGTTATTTCTTAATATTATTGTTATTTCTTTTTGTTATTGATATTTCTTATTGTTATTGTTATTTCTTATTGTTCTTTCTTATTGTTATTGTTATTTCTTATTGTTATTGTTATTTCTTATTGTTATTGTTATTTCTTATTGTTATTGTTATTTCCTATTGTTATTGTTATTTCTTTTTTGTTATTGTTATTACTTATTGTTATTGTTATTTCTTTTTGTTATTGTTATTTCTTATTGTTATTATTATTGTTATTTCTTATTGTTATTGTTATTTCTTATTGTTATTGTTATTTCTTATTGTTATTGTTATTTCTTATTGTTATTGTTATTTCTTATTGTTATTGTTATTGCCTATTGTTATTGTTATTTCTTATTGTTATTGTTATTTCTTATTGTTATTGTTATTTCTTATTGTTATTGTTATTTCTTATTGTTATTGTTATTTCTTATTGTTATGGTTATTTCTTAATATTATTGTTATTTCTTTTTGTTGTTGTTATTTCTTATTGTTATTGTTATTTCTTTTTGTTATTGTTATTACTTATTGTTATTGTTATTTCTTTTTGTTATTGTTATTTCTTATTGTTATTTCTTATTGTTATTGTTATTTCTTATTGTTATTGTTATTTCTTATTGTTATTGTTATTTCTTATTGTTATTGTTATTTCTTATAGTTATTGTTATTTCTTATTGTTATTGTTATTTCTTATTGATATTGTTATTTCCTATTGTTATTGTTATTTATTATTGTTATTGTTATTTCTTATTGTTATTGTTATTTCATATTGTTATTGTTATTTCTTATTGTTATTGTTATTTCTTATTATTATTGTTATTTCTTATTGTTAATGTTATTTCTTATTGTTATTGTTATTTCTTATTGTTATTGTTATTTCTTATTGTTATTGTTATTTCTTTTTGTTATTGTTATTTCTTATTGTTTTTGTTATTTATTATTGTTATTGTTATTTCCTATTGTTATTGTTATTTCTTATTGTTATTGTTATTTCTTATTGTTATTTTTATTTCTTATTGTTATTGTTATTGTTATTTCTTATTGTTATTGTTATTTCTTATTGTTATTGTTATTTCTTATTGTTATTGTTATTTCTTATTGTTATTGTTATTTCTTATAGTTATTGTTATTTCTTATTGTTAGTGTTATTTCTTATTGTTATTGTTATTTCTTATTGTTATTTCTTATTGTTATTGTTATTTATTATTGTTATTGTTATTTCCTATTGTTATTGTTATTTCTTATTGTTATTGTTATTTCTTATTGTTCTTTCTTATTGTTATTGTTATTTCTTATTGTTATTGTTATTTCTTATTGTTATTGTTATTTCTTATTGTTATTGTTATTTCCTATTGTTATTGTTATTTCTGTTTGTTATTGTTATTACGTATTGTTATTGTTATTTCTTTTTGTTATTGTTATTTCTTATTGTTATTGTTATTGTTATTTCCTATTGTTATTGTTATTTCTTATTTTTATTGTTATTTCTTATTCTTATTGTTATTTCTTATTGTTATTGTTATTTCTTATTGTTATTGTTATTGTTATTTCTTATTGTTATTGTTATTGTTATTTCTTATTGTTATTGTTATTTCTTATTGTTATTTCCTATTGTTATTGTTATTTCTTTTTGTTATTGTTATTTCTTATAGTTATTGTTATTGTTATTTTTTATTGTTACTGTTATTTCTTATTGTTATTGTTATTTCTTATTGTTATTGTTATTTCTTATTGTTATTGTTATTTCTTATTGATATTGTTATTTCTTATTGTTATTGTTATTTCTTATTGTTATTGTTATTTCCTATTGTTATTGTTATTTCTTTTTGTTATTGTTATTTCTTATTGTTATTGTTATTTCTTATTGTTATTGTTATTTCTTATTGGTATTGTTATTTCTTATTGTTATTGTTATTGTTATTCCTTATTATTATTGTTATTTCTTATTGTTATTGTTATTTCTTGTTGTTATTGTTATTTCTTATTGTTATTGTTATTTCCTATTGTTATTGTTATTTCTTATTGTTATTGTTATTTCTTATTGTTATTGTTATTTCTTATTGTTATTGTTATTTCTTTTTGTTATTGATATTTCTTATTGTTATTGTTATTTCTTATTGTTATTTCTTATTCTTATTGTTATTTCTTATTGTTGTTGTTAGTTCTTATTGTTATTGTTATTTCTTATAGTTATTGTTATTTCTTATTATTAGTGTTATTTCTTTTTGTTATTGTTATTTCTTATTGTTATTGTTATTTCTTATTGTTATTGTTATTTCTTATTGTTATTGTTATTTCCTATTGTTATTGTTATTTCTTATTGGTATTGTTACTTCTTTTTGTTATTGTTATTACTTACTGTTATTGTTATTTCTTTTTGTTATTGTTATTTCTTATTGTTATAGTTATTTCTTATTGTTATTGTTATTGTTATTTCTTATTGTTATTATTATTTCTTATTGTTATTGTTATTTCTTATTGTTATTGTTATTTCTTATTGTTAGTGTTATTTCTTATAGTTATTGTTATTTCTTATTGTTATTGTTATTTCCTATTGATATTGTTATTTCCTATTGTTATTGTTATTTATTATTGTTATTGTTATTTCTTATTGTTATTGTTATTTCATATTGTTATTGTTATTTCTTATTGTTATTGTTATTTCCTATTGTTATTATTATTTCTTATTGTTATTGTTATTTCTTATTTTTATTGTTATTTCTTATTGTTATTGTTATTTCTTATTGTTATTTCTTATTGTTATTGTTATTTCCTATTGTTATTGTTATTTCTTATTGTTATTGTTATTTCTTATTGTTATTGTTATTTCTTATTGTTATTGTTATTTCTTATTGTTATTGTTATTTCTTATTGTTATTTCCTATTGTTATTGTTATTTCTTTTTGTTATTGTTATTACTTATTGTTATTGTTATTTCTTTTTGTTATTGTTATTTCTTATTGTTATTGTTATTTCTTATTGTTATTGTTATTTCTTATTGTTATTGTTATTACTTATTGTTATTGTTATTTCTTTTTGTTATTGTTATTTCTTATTGTTATTGTTATTTCTTATTGTTATTGTTATTTCTTATTGTTATTGTTATTTCTTATTGTTATTGTTATTTCTTATTGTTATTGTTATTTCTTATTGTTATTGTTATTTCTTATTGTTATTGTTATTTCCTATTGTTATTGTTATTTCTTATTGTTATTGTTATTTCTTATGGTTATTGTTATTTCTTATTGTTATAGTTATTTCTTATTGTTATTGTTATTTCTTATTGTTATTCGTATTGTTATTTTTATTTCTTATTGTTATTGTTATTTCTTAATGTTATTATTGTTATTTCTTATTGTTATTGTTATTTCTTATTGTTATTGTTATTTCTTATTGTTATTGTTATTTCTTATTGTTATTGTTATTTCTTATTGTTATTGTTGTTTTTTATTGTTATTGTTATTTCTTATTGTTATTGTTATTTATTATTGTTATTGTTATTTTTTAATATTATTGTCATTTCTTATTGTTATTGTTATTTCTTATTGTTATTGTTAATTCTTATTGTTATTGTTATTTCTTATTGATATTGTTATTTCTTATTGTTATTGTTATTTTTTTATTGTTATTGTAATTTCTTATTGTTACTGATATTTCTTATTCTTATTGTTATTTTTTATTGTTATTGTTATTTCTTATTGTAATTGTTATTTCCTATTGTTATTGTTATTTCTTATTGTTATTGTTATTTCTTATTGTTATTGTTATTTCTTTTTGTTATTGTTATTTCTTATTGTTTTTGTTATTTCTTATTGTTATTGTTATTTCTTATTGTTATTGTTATTTCTTATTGTTATTGTTATTTCTTATTGTTATTGTTATTTCTTATTGTTATTGTTATTTCCTATTGTTATTGTTATTTCTTATTGTTATTGTTATTTCTTATTGTTATTGTTATTTCTTTTTGTTATTGTTATTTCTTATTGTTTTTGTTATTTATTATTGTTATTGTTATTTCCTATTGTTATTGTTATTTCTTATTGTTATTGTTATTTCTTATTGTTATTTTTATTTCTTATTGTTATTGTTATTGTTATTTCTTATTGTTATTGTTATTTCTTATTGTTATTGTTATTTCTTATTGTTATTGTTATTTCTTATTGTTATTGTTATTTCTTATAGTTATTGTTATTTCTTATTGTTAGTGTTATTTCTTATTGTTATTGTTATTTCTTATTGTTATTTCTTATTGTTATTGTTATTTATTATTGTTATTGTTATTTCCTATTGTTATTGTTATTTCTTATTGTTATTGTTATTTCTTATTGTTATTTTTATTTCTTATTGTTATTGTTATTGTTATTTCTTATTGTTATTGTTATTTCTTATTGTTATTGTTATTTCCTATTGTTATTGTTATTTCTTATTGTTATTGTTATTTCTTATTGTTATTGTTATTTCTTTTTGTTATTGTTATTTCTTATTGTTTTTGTTATTTATTATTGTTATTGTTATTTCCTATTGTTATTGTTATTTCTTATTGTTATTTTTATTTCTTATTGTTATTGTTATTGTTATTTCTTATTGTTATTGTTATTTCTTATTGATATTGTTATTTCTTATTGTTATTGTTATTTCTTATTGTTATTGTTATTTCCTATTGTTATTGTTATTTCTTTTTGTTATTGTTATTTCTTATTGTTATTGTTATTTCTTATTGTTATTGTTATTTCTTATTGGTATTGTTATTTCTTATTGTTATTGTTATTGTTATTCCTTATTATTATTGTTATTTCTTATTGTTATTGTTATTTCTTGTTGTTATTGTTATTTCTTATTGTTATTGTTATTTCCTATTGTTATTGTTATTTCTTATTGTTATTGTTATTTCTTATTGTTATTGTTATTTCTTATTGTTATTGTTATTTCTTTTTGTTATTGATATTTCTTATTGTTATTGTTATTTCTTATTGTTATTTCTTATTCTTATTGTTATTTCTTATTTTTGTTGTTAGTTCTTATTGTTATTGTTATTTCTTATAGTTATTGTTATTTCTTATTATTAGTGTTATTTCTTTTTGTTATTGTTATTTCTTATTGTTATTGTTATTTCTTATTGTTATTGTTATTTCTTATTGTTATTGTTATTTCCTATTGTTATTGTTATTTCTTATTGGTATTGTTACTTCTTTTTGTTATTGTTATTACTTACTGTTATTGTTATTTCTTTTTGTTATTGTTATTTCTTATTGTTATTGTTATTGTTATTTCTTATTGTTATTATTATTTCTTATTGTTATTGTTATTTCTTATTGTTATTGTTATTTCTTATTGTTAGTGTTATTTCTTATAGTTATTGTTATTTCTTATTGTTATTGTTATTTCCTATTGATATTGTTATTTCCTATTGTTATTGTTATTTATTATTGTTATTGTTATTTCTTATTGTTATTGTTATTTCATATTGTTATTGTTATTTCTTATTGTTATTGTTATTTCCTATTGTTATTATTATTTCTTATTGTTATTGTTATTTCTTATTTTTATTGTTATTTCTTATTGTTATTGTTATTTCTTATTGTTATTTCTTATTGTTATTGTTATTTCCTATTGTTATTGTTATTTCTTATTGTTATTGTTATTTCTTATTGTTATTGTGATTTCTTATTGTTATTGTTATTTCTTATTGTTATTGTTATTTCTTATTGTTATTTCCTATTGTTATTGTTATTTCTTTTTGTTATTGTTATTACTTATTGTTATTGTTATTTCTTTTTGTTATTGTTATTTCTTATTGTTATTGTTATTTCTTCTTGTTATTGTTATTTCTTAATGTTATTGTTATTACTTATTGTTATTGTTATTTCTTTTTGTTATTGTTATTTCTTATTGTTATTGTTATTTCTTATTGTTATTGTTATTTCTTATTGTTATTGTTATTTCTTATTGTTATTGTTATTTCTTATTGTTATTGTTATTTCTTATTGTTATTGTTATTTCCTATTGTTATTGTTATTTCTTATTGTTATTGTTATTTCTTATGGTTATTGTTATTTCTTATTGTTATAGTTATTTCTTATTGTTATTGTTATTTCTTATTGTTATTGTTATTTCTTATTGTTATTGTTATTTCTTATTGTTATTGTTATTTCTTATTGTTATTGTTATTTCTTATTGTTATTGTTGTTTTTTATTGTTATTGTTATTTCTTATTGTTATTGTTATTTATTATTGTTATTGTTATTTCTTAATATTATTGTTATTTCTTATTGTTATTGTTATTTCTTATTGTTATTGTTAATTCTTATTGTTATTGTTATTTCTTATTGATATTGTTATTTCTTATTGTTATTGTTATTTTTTTATTGTTATTGTAATTTCTTATTGTTACTGATATTTCTTATTGTTATTGTTATTTTTTATTGTTATTGTTATTTCTTATTGTAATTGTTATTTCATATTGTTATTGTTATTTCTTATTGTTATTGTTATTTCTTATTGTTATTGTTGTTTTTTATTGTTATTGTTATTTCTTATTGTTATTGTTATTGTTATTTCTTATTGTCATTGTTATTTCTTATTGTTATTGTTATTTCTTATTGTTATTGTTATTTCTTGTTATTGTTATTTCTTATTGTCATTGTTATTTCTTATTGTTATTGTTATTTCTTATTGTTATTGTTATTTCTTAATGTTATTGTTATTTATTATTGTTATTGTTATTTCTTAATATTATTGTTATTTCTTATTGTTATTGTTATTTCTTATTGTTATTGTTATTTCCTATTGTTATTGTTACTTCTTTTTGTTATTGTTATTACTTACTGTTATTGTTATTTCTTTTTGTTATTGTTATTGTTATTTCTTATTGTTATTATTATTTCTTATTGTTATTGTTATTTCTTATTGTTAGTGTTATTTCTTATAGTTATTGTTATTTCTTATTGTTATTGTTATTTCCTATTGATATTGTTATTTCCTATTGTTATTGTTATTTATTATTGTTATTGTTATTTCTTATTGTTATTGTTATTTCATATTGTTATTGTTATTTCTTATTGTTATTGTTATTTCTTATTATTATTGTTATTTCTTATTGTTAGTGTTATTTCTTATTGTTATTGTTATTTCTTATTGTTATTGTTATTTATTATTGTTATTGTTATTTCCTATTGTTATTGTTATTTCTTATTGTTATTGTTATTTCCTATTGTTATTGTTATTTCTTATTGTTATTGTTATTTCTTATTGTTATTGTTATTTCTTATTGTTATTGTTATTACTTAATGTTATTGTTATTTCTTAATATTATTGTTATTTCTTTTTGTTATTGATATTTCTTATTGTTATTGTTAATTCTTATTGTTCTTTCTTATTGTTATTGTTATTTCTTATTGTTATTGTTATTTCTTATTGTTATTGTTATTTCCTATTGTTATTGTTATTTCTTTTTGTTATTGTTATTACTTATTGTTATTGTTATTTCTTTTTGTTATTGTTATTTCTTATTTTTATTGTTATTTCTTATTGTTATTGTTATTTCTTATTGTTATTGTTATTTCTTATTGTTATTGTTATTGCCTATTGTTATTGTTATTCCTTATTGTTATTGTTATTTCTTATTGTTATTGTTACTGTTATTTCTTATTGTTATTGTTATTTCTTATTGTTATTGTTATTTCTTATTGTTATTGTTATTTCTTATTGTTATTGTTATTTCTTAATATTATTGTTATTTCTTTTTGTTATTGTTATTTCTTATTGTTCTTTCTTATTGTTATTGTTATTTCTTATTGTTATTGTTATTTCTTATTGTTATTGTTATTTCCTATTGTTATTGTTATTTCTTATTGTTATTGTTATTTCTTATTGTTATTCGTATTGTTATTTCTTATTGTTATTTTTATTTCTTATTGTTATTGTTATTTCTTAATGTTATTGTTATTTCTTATTGTTATTGTTATTTCTTATTGTTATTGTTATTGTTATTTCTTATTGTTATTGTTATTTCTTATTGTTATTGTTGTTTCTTATTGTTATTGTTATTCCTTATTGTTATTGTTATTTCTTAATATTATTGTTACTTCTTATTGTTATTGTTATTTCTTATTGTTATTGTTATTTCTTATTGTTATTGTTATTTCTTATTGTTATTGTTATTTCTTATTGTTTTTGTTATTTCTTATTGATATTGTTATTTCTTATTGTTATTGTTATTTTTTATTGTTATTGTAATTTCTTATTGTTATTGTTGTTTTTTATTGTTATTGTTATTTCTTATTGTTATTGTTATTGTTATTTCTTATTGTCATTGTTATTTCTTATTGTTATTGTTATTTCTTATTGTTATTGTTATTTCTTGTTATTGTTATTTCTTATTGTCATTGTTATTTCTTATTGTTATTGATATTTCTTATTGTTATTGTTATTTCTTAATGTTATTGTTATTTATTATTGTTATTGTTATTTCTTAATATTATTGTTATTTCTTATTGTTATTGTTATTTCTTATTGTTATTGTTATTTCCTATTGTTATTGTTACTTCTTTTTGTTATTGTTATTACTTACTGTTATTGTTATTTCTTTTTGTTATTGTTATTGTTATTTCTTATTGTTATTATTATTTCTTATTGTTATTGTTATTTCTTATTGTTATTTCTTATTGTTAGTGTTATTTCTTATAGTTATTGTTATTTCTTATTGTTATTGTTATTTCCTATTGATATTGTTATTTCCTATTGTTATTGTTATTTATTATTGTTATTGTTATTTCTTATTGTTATTGTTATTTCATATTGTTATTGTTATTTCTTATTGTTATTGTTATTTCTTATTATTATTGTTATTTCTTATTGTTAGTGTTATTTTTTATTGTTATTGTTATTTCTTATTGTTATTGTTATTTATTATTGTTATTGTTATTTCCTATTGTTATTGTTATTTCTTATTGTTATTGTTATTGTTATTTCTTATTGTTATTGTTATTTCCTATTGTTATTGTTATTTCTTATTGTTATTGTTATTTCTTATTGTTATTGTTATTTCTTATTGTTATTGTTATTTCTTAATGTTATTGTTATTTCTTAATATTATTGTTATTTCTTTTTGTTATTGATATTTCTTATTGTTATTGTTAATTCTTATTGTTCTTTCTTATTGTTATTGTTATTTCTTATTGTTATTGTTATTTCTTATTGTTATTGTTATTTCCTATTGTTATTGTTATTTCTTTTTGTTATTGTTATTACTTATTGTTATTGTTATTTCTTTCTGTTATTGTTATTTCTTATTGTTATTGTTATTTCTTATTGTTATTGTTATTTCTTATTGTTATTGTTATTTCTTATTGTTATTGTTATTTCTTATTGTTATTGTTATTGCCTATTGTTATTGTTATTTCTTATTGTTATTGTTATTTCTTATTGTTATTGTTATTTCTTATTGTTATTGTTACTGTTATTTCTTATTGTTATTGTTATTTCTTATTGTTATTGTTATTTCTTATTGTTATTGTTATTTCTTAATATTATTGTTATTTCTTTTTGTTATTGTTATTTCTTATTGTTCTTTCTTATTGTTATTGTTATTTCTTATTGTTATTGTTATTTCTTATTGTTATTGTTATTTCTTATTGTTATTGTTATTTCCTATTGTTATTGTTATTTATTATTGTTATTGTTATTTCTTATTGTTATTGTTATTTCTTATTGTTATTGTTATTTCTTATTGTTATTCGTATTGTTATTTCTTATTGTTATTTTTATTTCTTATTGTTATTGTTATTTCTTAATGTTATTGTTATTTCTTATTGTTATTGTTATTTCTTATTGTTATTGTTATTGTTATTTCTTATTGTTATTGTTATTTCTTATTGTTATTGTTGTTTCTTATTGTTATTGTTATTCCTTATTGTTATTGTTATTTCTTAATATTATTGTTACTTCTTATTGTTATTGTTATTTCTTATTGTTATTGTTATTTCTTATTGTTATTGTTATTTCTTTTTGTTATTGTTATTTCTTATTGTTTATGTTATTTCTTATTGATATTGTTATTTCTTATTGTTATTGTTATTTTTTTATTGTTATTGTAATTTCTTATTGTTACTGTTATTTCTTATTGTTATTGTTATTTTTTATTGTTATTGTTATTTCTTATTGTAATTGTTATTGTTATTTCTTATTGTCATTGTTATTTCTTATTATTATTGTTATTTCTTATTGTTATTGTTATTTCTTATTGTTATTGTTATTTCTTATTGTTATTGTTATTTCTTATTGTTATTGTTATTTCTTTTTGTTATTGTTATTTCTTATTGTTATTGTTATTTCTTATTGTTATTGTTATTTCTTATTGTTATTGTTATTTCTTATTGTTATTGTTATTTCCTATTGTTATTGTTATTTCTTATTGTTATTGTTATTTCTTATTGTTATTGTTATTTCTTATTGTTATTGTTATTTCTTATTGTTATTGTTATTTCTTATAGTTATTGTTATTGTTATTGTTATTTCTTATTGTTATTGTTATTTCTTATTGTTATTGTTATTTCTTATAGTTATTGTTATTTCTTATTGTTATTGTTATTTCTTATTGTTATTGTTATTTCTTATTGTTATTGTTATTTCTTATAGTTATTGTTATTTCTTATAGTTATTGTTATTTCTTATTGTTATTGTTATTTCTTATTTTTATTGTTATTTCCTATTGTTATTGTTATTGTTATTTCTTAATGTTATTGTTATTTCCTATTGTTATTGTTATTTCCTATTGTTATTGTTATTTCTTTTTGTTATTGTTATTGCTTATTGTTATTGTTATTTCTTTTTGTTATTGTTATTTCTTATTGTTATTGTTATTTCTTATTGTTATTGTTATTTCTTATTGTTATTGTTATTTCTTATTGTTATTGTTATTTCCTATTGTTATTGTTATTTCTTATTGTTATTGTTATTTCTTATTGTTATTGTTATTTCTTATTGTTATAGTTATTTCTTATTGTTATTGTTATTTCTTATTGTTATTTTTATTTCTTATTGTTATTGTTATTTCTTAATGTTATTGTTACTTCTTATTGTTATTGTTATTTTTTATTGTTATTGTTATTTCTTATTGTAATTGTTATTTCTTATTGTTATAGTTATTTCTTATTGTTATTCGTATTGTTATTTCTTATTGTTATTTTTATTTCTTATTGTTATTGTTATTTCTTATTGTTATTGTTATTTCTTATTGTTATTGTTATTTCTTATTGTTATTGTTATTTCTTATTGTTTTTGTTATTTCTTATTGATATTGTTATTTCTTATTGTTATTGTTATTTTTTTATTGTTATTGTAATTTCTTATTGTTACTGTTATTTCTTATTGTTAATGTTATTTTTTATTGTTATTGTTATTTCTTATTGTAATTGTTAGTTCTTATTGTTATTGTTATTTCTTATTGTCATTGTTATTTCTTATTGTTATTGTTATTTCTTATTGTTATTGTTATTTCTTATTGTTATTGTTATTTCTTATTGTCATTGTTATTTCTTATTGTTATTGTTATTTCTTAATGTTATTGTTATTTATTATTGTTATTGTTATTTCTTAATATTATTGTTATTTCTTATTGTTATTGTTATTTCTTATTGTTATTGTTATTTCTTATTGTTATTGTTATTTCCTATTGTTATTGTTACTTCTTTTTGTTATTGTTATTACTTACTGTTATTGTTATTTCCTTTTGTTATTGTTATTTCTTATTGTTATAGTTATTTCTTATTGTTATTGTTATTGTTATTTCTTATTGTTATTATTATTTCTTATTGTTATTGTTATTTCTTATTGTTATTGTTATTTCTTATTGTTAGTGTTATTTCTTATAGTTATTGTTATTTCTTATTGTTATTGTTATTTCCTATTGATATTGTTATTTCCTACTGTTATTGTTATTTATTATTGTTATTGTTATTTCTTATTGTTATTGTTATTTCATATTGTTATTGTTATTTCTTATTGTTATTGTTATTTCTTATTATTATTGTTATTTCTTATTGTTATTGTTATTTCTTATTGTTATTGTTATTTATTATTGTTATTGTTATTTCCTATTGTTATTGTTATTTCTTATTGTTATTTCTTATTATTATTGTTATTGTTATTTCTTATTGTTATTGTTATTTCCTATTGTTATTGTTATTTCTTATTGTTATTGTTATTTCTTATTGTTATTGTTATTTCTTATTGTTATTGTTATTTCTTAATGTTATTGTTATTTCTTAATATTATTGTTATTTCTTTTTGTTATTGATATTTCTTATTGTTATTGTTATTTCTTATTGTTCTTTCTTATTGTTATTGTTATTTCTTATTGTTATTGTTATTTCTTATTGTTATTGTTATTTCCTATTGTTATTGTTATTTCTTTTTTGTTATTGTTATTACTTATTGTTATTGTTATTTCTTTTTGTTATTGTTATTTCTTATTGTTATTATTATTGTTATTTCTTATTGTTATTGTTATTTCTTATTGTTATTGTTATTTCTTATTGTTATTGTTATTTCTTATTGTTATTGTTATTTCTTATTGTTATTGTTATTGCCTATTGTTATTGTTATTTCTTATTGTTATTGTTATTTCTTATTGTTATTGTTATTTCTTATTGTTATTGTTATTTCTTATTGTTATTGTTATTTCTTATTGTTATGGTTATTTCTTAATATTATTGTTATTTCTTTTTGTTATTGTTATTTCTTATTGTTATTGTTATTTCTTTTTGTTATTGTTATTACTTATTGTTATTGTTATTTCTTTTTGTTATTGTTATTTCTTATTGTTATTTCTTATTGTTATTGTTATTTCTTATTGTTATTGTTATTTCTTATTGTTATTGTTATTTCTTATTGTTATTGTTATTTCTTATAGTTATTGTTATTTCTTATTGTTATTGTTATTTCTTATTGATATTGTTATTTCCTATTGTTATTGTTATTTATTATTGTTATTGTTATTTCTTATTGTTATTGTTATTTCATATTGTTATTGTTATTTCTTATTGTTATTGTTATTTCTTATTATTATTGTTATTTCTTATTGTTAATGTTATTTCTTATTGTTATTGTTATTTCTTATTGTTATTGTTATTTCTTATTGTTATTGTTATTTCTTTTTGTTATTGTTATTTCTTATTGTTTTTGTTATTTATTATTGTTATTGTTATTTCCTATTGTTATTGTTATTTCTTATTGTTATTTTTATTTCTTATTGTTATTGTTATTGTTATTTCTTATTGTTATTGTTATTTCTTATTGTTATTGTTATTTCTTATTGTTATTGTTATTTCTTATTGTTATTGTTATTTCTTATAGTTATTGTTATTTCTTATTGTTAGTGTTATTTCTTATTGTTATTTCTTATTGTTATTGTTATTTATTATTGTTATTGTTATTTCCTATTGTTATTGTTATTTCTTATTGTTATTGTTATTTCTTATTGTTCTTTCTTATTGTTATTGTTATTTCTTATTGTTATTGTTATTTCTTATTGTTATTGTTATTTCTTATTGTTATTGTTATTTCCTATTGTTATTGTTATTTCTGTTTGTTATTGTTATTACGTATTGTTATTGTTATTTCTTTTTGTTATTGTTATTTCTTATTGTTATTGTTATTGTTATTTCCTATTGTTATTGTTATTTCTTATTGTTATTGTTATTTCTTATTCTTATTGTTATTTCTTATTGTTATTGTTATTTCTTATTGTTATTGTTATTTCTTATTGTTATTGTTATTGTTATTTCTTATTGTTATTGTTATTGTTATTTCTTATTGTTATTGTTATTTCTTATTGTTATTTCCTATTGTTATTGTTATTTCTTTTTGTTATTGTTATTTCTTATAGTTATTGTTATTGTTATTTTTTATTGTTACTGTTATTTCTTATTGTTATTGTTATTTCTTATTGTTATTGTTATTTCTTATTGTTATTGTTATTTCTTATTGATATTGTTATTTCTTATTGTTATTGTTATTTCTTATTGTTATTGTTATTTCCTATTGTTATTGTTATTTCTTTTTGTTATTGTTATTTCTTATTGTTATTGTTATTTCTTATTGTTATTGTTATTTCTTATTGGTATTGTTATTTCTTATTGTTATTGTTATTGTTATTCCTTATTATTATTGTTATTTCTTATTGTTATTGTTATTTCTTGTTGTTATTGTTATTTCTTATTGTTATTGTTATTTCCTATTGTTATTGTTATTTCTTATTGTTATTGTTATTTCTTATTGTTATTGTTATTTCTTTTTGTTATTGATATTTCTTATTGTTATTGTTATTTCTTATTGTTATTTCTTATTCTTATTGTTATTTCTTATTGTTGTTGTTAGTTCTTATTGTTATTGTTATTTCTTATAGTTATTGTTATTTCTTATTATTAGTGTTATTTCTTTTTGTTATTGTTATTTCTTATTGTTATTGTTATTTCTTATTGTTATTGTTATTTCTTATTGTTATTGTTATTTCCTATTGTTATTGTTATTTCTTATTGGTATTGTTACTTCTTTTTGTTATTGTTATTACTTACTGTTATTGTTATTTCCTCTGTTATTGTTATTTCTTATTGTTATAGTTATTTCTTATTGTTATTGTTATTGTTATTTCTTATTGTTATTATTATTTCTTATTGTTATTGTTATTTCTATTGTTATTGTTATTTCTTATTGTTAGTGTTATTTCTTATAGTTATTGTTATTTCTTATTGTTATTGTTATTTCCTATTGATATTGTTATTTCCTATTGTTATTGTTATTTATTATTGTTATTGTTATTTCTTATTGTTATTGTTATTTCATATTGTTATTGTTATTTCTTATTGTTATTGTTATTTCTTATTATTATTGTTATTTCTTATTGTTATTGTTATTTCTTATTGTTATTGTTATTTATTATTGTTATTGTTATTTCCTATTGTTATTGTTATTTCTTATTGTTATTTCTTATTATTATTGTTATTGTTATTTCTTATTGTTATTGTTATTTCCTATTGTTATTGTTATTTCTTATTGTTATTGTTATTTCTTATTGTTATTGTTATTTCTTATTGTTATTGTTATTTCTTAATGTTATTGTTATTTCTTAATATTATTGTTATTTCTTTTTGTTATTGATATTTCTTATTGTTATTGTTATTTCTTATTGTTCTTTCTTATTGTTATTGTTATTTCTTATTGTTATTGTTATTTCTTATTGTTATTGTTATTTCTTATTGTTATTGTTATTTCCTATTGTTATTGTTATTTCTTTTTTGTTATTGTTATTACTTATTGTTATTGTTATTTCTTTTTGTTATTGTTATTTCTTATTGTTATTATTATTGTTATTTCTTATTGTTATTGTTATTTCTTATTGTTATTGTTATTTCTTATTGTTATTGTTATTTCTTATTGTTATTGTTATTTCTTATTGTTATTGTTATTTCTTATTGTTATTGTTATTGCCTATTGTTATTGTTATTTCTTATTGTTATTGTTATTTCTTATTGTTATTGTTATTTCTTATTGTTATTGTTATTTCTTATTGTTATTGTTATTTCTTATTGTTATGGTTATTTCTTAATATTATTGTTATTTCTTTTTGTTATTGTTATTTCTTATTGTTATTGTTATTTCTTTTTGTTATTGTTATTACTTATTGTTATTGTTATTTCTTTTTGTTATTGTTATTTCTTATTGTTATTTCTTATTGTTATTGTTATTTCTTATTGTTATTGTTATTTCTTATTGTTATTGTTATTTCTTATTGTTATTGTTATTTCTTATAGTTATTGTTATTTCTTATTGTTATTGTTATTTCTTATTGATATTGTTATTTCCTATTGTTATTGTTATTTATTATTGTTATTGTTATTTCTTATTGTTATTGTTATTTCATATTGTTATTGTTATTTCTTATTGTTATTGTTATTTCTTATTATTATTGTTATTTCTTATTGTTAATGTTATTTCTTATTGTTATTGTTATTTCTTATTGTTATTGTTATTTCTTATTGTTATTGTTATTTCTTTTTGTTATTGTTATTTCTTATTGTTTTTGTTATTTATTATTGTTATTGTTATTTCCTATTGTTATTGTTATTTCTTATTGTTATTTTTATTTCTTATTGTTATTGTTATTGTTATTTCTTATTGTTATTGTTATTTCTTATTGTTATTGTTATTTCTTATTGTTATTGTTATTTCTTATTGTTATTGTTATTTCTTATAGTTATTGTTATTTCTTATTGTTAGTGTTATTTCTTATTGTTATTTCTTATTGTTATTGTTATTTATTATTGTTATTGTTATTTCCTATTGTTATTGTTATTTCTTATTGTTATTGTTATTTCTTATTGTTATTGTTATTTCTTATTGTTATTGTTATTTCCTATTGTTATTGTTATTTCTGTTTGTTATTGTTATTACGTATTGTTATTGTTATTTCTTTTTGTTATTGTTATTTCTTATTGTTATTGTTATTGTTATTTCCTATTGTTATTGTTATTTCTTATTGTTATTGTTATTTCTTATTCTTATTGTTATTTCTTATTGTTATTGTTATTTCTTATTGTTATTGTTATTTCTTATTGTTATTGTTATTGTTATTTCTTATTGTTATTGTTATTGTTATTTCTTATTGTTATTGTTATTTCTTATTGTTATTTCCTATTGTTATTGTTATTTCTTTTTGTTATTGTTATTTCTTATAGTTATTGTTATTGTTATTTTTTATTGTTACTGTTATTTCTTATTGTTATTGTTATTTCTTATTGTTATTGTTATTTCTTATTGTTATTGTTATTTCTTATTGATATTGTTATTTCTTATTGTTATTGTTATTTCTTATTGTTATTGTTATTTCCTATTGTTATTGTTATTTCTTTTTGTTATTGTTATTTCTTATTGTTATTGTTATTTCTTATTGTTATTGTTATTTCTTATTGGTATTGTTATTTCTTATTGTTATTGTTATTGTTATTCCTTATTATTATTGTTATTTCTTATTGTTATTGTTATTTCTTGTTGTTATTGTTATTTCTTATTGTTATTGTTATTTCCTATTGTTATTGTTATTTCTTATTGTTATTGTTATTTCTTATTGTTATTGTTATTTCTTATTGTTATTGTTATTTCTTTTTGTTATTGATATTTCTTATTGTTATTGTTATTTCTTATTGTTATTTCTTATTCTTATTGTTATTTCTTATTGTTGTTGTTAGTTCTTATTGTTATTGTTATTTCTTATAGTTATTGTTATTTCTTATTATTAGTGTTATTTCTTTTTGTTATTGTTATTTCTTATTGTTATTGTTATTTCTTATTGTTATTGTTATTTCTTATTGTTATTGTTATTTCCTATTGTTATTGTTATTTCTTATTGGTATTGTTACTTCTTTTTGTTATTGTTATTACTTACTGTTATTGTTATTTCTTTTTGTTATTGTTATTTCTTATTGTTATAGTTATTTCTTATTGTTATTGTTATTGTTATTTCTTATTGTTATTATTATTTCTTATTGTTATTGTTATTTCTTATTGTTATTGTTATTTCTTATTGTTAGTGTTATTTCTTATAGTTATTGTTATTTCTTATTGTTATTGTTATTTCCTATTGATTTTGTTATTTCCTATTGTTATTGTTATTTATTATTGTTATTGTTATTTCTTATTGTTTTTGTTATTTCATATTGTTATTGTTATTTCTTATTGTTATTGTTATTTCCTATTGTTATTATTATTTCTTATTGTTATTGTTATTTCTTATTTTTATTGTTATTTCTTATTGTTATTGTTATTTCTTATTGTTATTTCTTATTGTTATTGTTATTTCCTATTGTTATTGTTATTTCTTATTGTTATTGTTATTTCTTATTGTTATTGTTATTTCTTATTGTTATTGTTATTTCTTATTGTTATTGTTATTTCTTATTGTTATTTCCTATTGTTATTGTTATTTCTTTTTGTTATTGTTATTACTTATTGTTATTGTTATTTCTTTTTGTTATTGTTATTTCTTATTGTTATTGTTATTTCTTATTGTTATTGTTATTTCTTATTGTTATTGTTATTTCTTATTGTTATTGTTATTACTTATTGTTATTGTTATTTCTTTTTGTTATTGTTATTTCTTATTGTTATTGTTATTTCTTATTGTTATTGTTATTTCTTATTGTTATTGTTATTTCTTATTGTTATTGTTATTTCTTATTTTATTGTTATTTCCTATTGTTATTGTTATTTCTTATTGTTATTGTTATTTCTTATGGTTATTGTTATTTCTTATTGTTATAGTTATTTCTTATTGTTATTGTTATTTCTTATTGTTATTCGTATTGTTATTTTTATTTCTTATTGTTATTGTTATTTCTTAATGTTATTATTGTTATTTCTTATTGTTATTGTTATTTCTTATTGTTATTGTTATTTCTTATTGTTATTGTTATTTCTTATTGTTATTGTTATTTCTTATTGTTATTGTTGTTTTTTATTGTTATTGTTATTTCTTATTGTTATTGTTATTTATTATTGTTATTGTTATTTCTTAATATTATTGTTATTTCTTATTGTTATTGTTATTTCTTATTGTTATTGTTAATTCTTATTGTTATTGTTATTTCTTATTGATATTGTTATTTCTTATTGTTATTGTTATTTTTTTATTGTTATTGTAATTTCTTATTGTTACTGATATTTCTTATTGTTATTGTTATTTTTTATTGTTATTGTTATTTCTTATTGTAATTGTTATTTCCTATTGTTATTGTTATTTCTTATTGTTATTGTTATTTCTTATTGTTATTGTTATTTCTTTTTGTTATTGTTATTTCTTATTGTTTTTGTTATTTCTTATTGTTATTGTTATTTCTTATTGTTATTGTTATTTCTTATTGTTATTGTTATTTCTTATTGTTATTGTTATTTCTTATTGTTATTGTTATTTCCTATTGTTATTGTTATTTCTTATTGTTATTGTTATTTCTTATTGTTATTGTTATTTCTTTTTGTTATTGTTATTTCTTATTGTTTTTGTTATTTATTATTGTTATTGTTATTTCCTATTGTTATTGTTATTTCTTATTGTTATTGTTATTTCTTATTGTTATTTTTATTTCTTATTGTTATTGTTATTGTTATTTCTTATTGTTATTGTTATTTCTTATTGTTATTGTTATTTCTTATTGTTATTGTTATTTCTTATTGTTATTGTTATTTCTTATAGTTATTGTTATTTCTTATTGTTAGTGTTATTTCTTATTGTTATTGTTATTTCTTATTGTTATTTCTTATTGTTATTGTTATTTATTATTGTTATTGTTATTTCCTATTGTTATTGTTATTTCTTATTGTTATTGTTATTTCTTATTGTTCTTTCTTATTGTTATTGTTATTTCTTATTGTTATTGTTATTTCTTATTGTTATTGTTATTTCTTATTGTTATTGATATTTCCTATTGTTATTGTTATTTCTTTTTGTTATTGTTATTACGTATTGTTATTGTTATTTCTTTTTGTTATTGTTATTTCTTATTGTTATTGTTATTGTTATTTCCTATTGTTATTGTTATTTCTTATTGTTATTGTTATTTCTTATTCTTATTGTTATTTCTTATTGTTATTGTTATTTCTTATTGTTATTGTTATTTCTTATTGTTATTGTTATTGTTATTTCTTATTGTTATTGTTATTGTTATTTCTTATTGTTATTGTTATTTCTTATTGTTATTTCCTATTGTTATTGTTATTTCTTTTTGTTATTGTTATTTCTTATAGTTATTGTTATTGTTATTTTTTATTGTTACTGTTATTTCTTATTGTTATTGTTATTTCTTATTGTTATTGTTATTTCTTATTGTTATTGTTATTTCTTATTGATATTGTTATTTCTTATTGTTATTGTTATTTCTTATTGTTATTGTTATTTCCTATTGTTATTGTTATTTCTTTTTGTTATTGTTATTTCTTATTGTTATTGTTATTTCTTATTGTTATTGTTATTTCTTATTGGTATTGTTATTTCTTATTGTTATTGTTATTGTTATTCCTTATTATTATTGTTATTTCTTATTGTTATTGTTATTTCTTGTTGTTATTGTTATTTCTTATTGTTATTGTTATTTCCTATTGTTATTGTTATTTCTTATTGTTATTGTTATTTCTTATTGTTATTGTTATTTCTTATTGTTATTGTTATTTCTTTTTGTTATTGATATTTCTTATTGTTATTGTTATTTCTTATTGTTATTTCTTATTCTTATTGTTATTTCTTATTGTTGTTGTTAGTTCTTATTGTTATTGTTATTTCTTATAGTTATTGTTATTTCTTATTATTAGTGTTATTTCTTTTTGTTATTGTTATTTCTTATTGTTATTGTTATTTCTTATTGTTATTGTTATTTCTTATTGTTATTGTTATTTCCTATTGTTATTGTTATTTCTTATTGGTATTGTTACTTCTTTTTGTTATTGTTATTACTTACTGTTATTGTTATTTCTTTTTGTTATTGTTATTTCTTATTGTTATAGTTATTTCTTATTGTTATTGTTATTGTTATTTCTTATTGTTATTATTATTTCTTATTGTTATTGTTATTTCTTATTGTTATTGTTATTTCTTATTGTTAGTGTTATTTCTTATAGTTATTGTTATTTCTTATTGTTATTGTTATTTCCTATTGATATTGTTATTTCCTATTGTTATTGTTATTTATTATTGTTATTGTTATTTCTTATTGTTATTGTTATTTCATATTGTTATTGTTATTTCTTATTGTTATTGTTATTTCCTATTGTTATTATTATTTCTTATTGTTATTGTTATTTCTTATTTTTATTGTTATTTCTTATTGTTATTGTTATTTCTTATTGTTATTTCTTATTGTTATTGTTATTTCCTATTGTTATTGTTATTTCTTATTGTTATTGTTATTTCTTATTGTTATTGTTATTTCTTATTGTTATTGTTATTTCTTATTGTTATTGTTATTTCTTATTGTTATTTCCTATTGTTATTGTTATTTCTTTTTGTTATTGTTATTACTTATTGTTATTGTTATTTCTTTTTGTTATTGTTATTTCTTATTGTTATTGTTATTTCTTATTGTTATTGTTATTTCTTATTGTTATTGTTATTACTTATTGTTATTGTTATTTCTTTTTGTTATTGTTATTTCTTATTGTTATTGTTATTTCTTATTGTTATTGTTATTTCTTATTGTTATTGTTATTTCTTATTGTTATTGTTATTTCTTATTGTTATTGTTATTTCTTATTTTATTGTTATTTCCTATTGTTATTGTTATTTCTTATTGTTATTGTTATTTCTTATGGTTATTGTTATTTCTTATTGTTATAGTTATTTCTTATTGTTATTGTTATTTCTTATTGTTATTCGTATTGTTATATTTATTTCTTATTGTTATTGTTATTTCTTAATGTTATTATTGTTATTTCTTATTGTTATTGTTATTTCTTATTGTTATTGTTATTTCTTATTGTTATTGTTATTTCTTATTGTTATTGTTATTTCTTATTGTTATTGTTGTTTTTTATTGTTATTGTTATTTCTTATTGTTATTGTTATTTATTATTGTTATTGTTATTTCTTAATATTATTGTTATTTCTTATTGTTATTGTTATTTCTTATTGTTATTGTTAATTCTTATTGTTATTGTTATTTCTTATTGATATTGTTATTTCTTATTGTTATTGTTATTTTTTTATTGTTATTGTAATTTCTTATTGTTACTGATATTTCTTATTGTTATTGTTATTTTTTATTGTTATTGTTATTTCTTATTGTAATTGTTATTTCCTATTGTTATTGTTATTTCTTATTGTTATTGTTATTTCTTATTGTTATTGTTATTTCTTTTTGTTATTGTTATTTCTTATTGTTTTTGTTATTTCTTATTGTTATTGTTATTTCTTATTGTTATTGTTATTTCTTATTGTTATTGTTATTTCTTATTGTTATTGTTATTTCTTATTGTTATTGTTATTTCCTATTGTTATTGTTATTTCTTATTGTTATTGTTATTTCTTATTGTTATTGTTATTTCTTTTTGTTATTGTTATTTCTTATTGTTTTTGTTATTTATTATTGTTATTGTTATTTCCTATTGTTATTGTTATTTCTTATTGTTATTGTTATTTCTTATTGTTATTTTTATTTCTTATTGTTATTGTTATTGTTATTTCTTATTGTTATTGTTATTTCTTATTGTTATTGTTATTTCTTATTGTTATTGTTATTTCTTATTGTTATTGTTATTTCTTATAGTTATTGTTATTTCTTATTGTTAGTGTTATTTCTTATTGTTATTGTTATTTCTTATTGTTATTTCTTATTGTTATTGTTATTTATTATTGTTATTGTTATTTCCTATTGTTATTGTTATTTCTTATTGTTATTGTTATTTCTTATTGTTCTTTCTTATTGTTATTGTTATTTCTTATTGTTATTGTTATTTCTTATTGTTATTGTTATTTCTTATTGTTATTGTTATTTCCTATTGTTATTGTTATTTCTTATTGATATTGTTATTTCTTATTGTTATTGTTATTTCTTATTGTTATTGTTATTTCCTATTGTTATTGTTATTTCTTTTTGTTATTGTTATTTCTTATTGTTATTGTTATTTCTTATTGTTATTGTTATTTCTTATTGGTATTGTTATTTCTTATTGTTATTGTTATTGTTATTCCTTATTATTATTGTTATTTCTTATTGTTATTGTTATTTCTTGTTGTTATTGTTATTTCTTATTGTTATTGTTATTTCCTATTGTTATTGTTATTTCTTATTGTTATTGTTATTTCTTATTGTTATTGTTATTTCTTATTGTTATTGTTATTTCTTTTTGTTATTGATATTTCTTATTGTTATTGTTATTTCTTATTGTTATTGTTATTTCTTATTGTTATTGTTATTTCTTATTGTTATTTCTTATTCTTATTGTTATTTCTTATTGTTGTTGTTAGTTCTTGTTGTTATTGTTATTTCTTATAGTTATTGTTATTTCTTATTATTAGTGTTATTTCTTTTTGTTATTGTTATTTCTTATTGTTATTGTTATTTCTTATTGTTATTGTTATTTCTTATTGTTATTGTTATTTCCTATTGTTATTGTTATTTCTTATTGGTATTGTTACTTCTTTTTGTTATTGTTATTACTTACTGTTATTGTTATTTCTTTTTGTTATTGTTATTTCTTATTGTTAATGTTATTTCTTATTGTTAGTGTTATTTCTTATAGTTATTGTTATTTCTTATTGTTATTGTTATTTCCTATTGATATTGTTATTTCCTATTGTTATTGTTATTTATTATTGTTATTGTTATTTCTTTTTGTTATTGTTATTTCTTATTGTTATTGTTATTTCTTATTGTTATTGTTATTTCTTATTGTTATTGTTATTTCTTATTGTTATTGTTATTTCTTATTGTTATTGTTATTTCTTTTTGTTATTGATATTTCTTATTGTTATTGTTATTTCTTATTGTTCTTTCTTATTGTTATTGTTATTTCTTATTGTTATTGTTATTTCTTATTGTTATTGTTATTTCTTATTGTTATTTCTTATTCTTATTGTTATTTCTTATTGTTGTTGTTATTTCTTATTGTTATTGTTATTTCTTATAGTTATTGTTATTTCTTATTATTAGTGTTATTTCTTTTTGTTATTGTTATTTCTTATTGTTATTGTTATTTCTTATTGTTATTGTTATTTCTTATTGTTATTGTTATTTCCTATTGTTATTGTTATTTCTTATTGTTATTGTTATTTCTTATTGTTATTGTTATTTCCTATTGTTATTGTTATTTCTTTTCGTTATTGTTATTACTTATTGTTATTGTTATTTCTTTTTGTTATTGTTATTTCTTATTGTTATTGTTATTTCTTATTGTTATTGTTATTTCGTATTGTTATTGTTATTTCTTATTGTTATTGTTATTTCCTATTGTTATTATTATTTCTTATTGTTATTGTTATTTCTTATTGTTATTGTTATTTCTTATTGTTATTTCTTATTGTTATTGTTATTTTCTATTGTTATTGTTATTTCTTATTGTTATTGTTATTTCTTATTGTTATTGTTGTTTCTTAATGTTATTGTTATTTCTTATTGTTATTGTTATTTCTTAATATTATTGTTATTTCTTTTCGTTATTGTTATTTCCTATTGTTATTGTTATTTCTTATTGTTATTGTTATTTCTTATTGTTATTGTTATTTCTTATTGTTATTTCCTATTGTTATTGTTATTTCTTATTGGTATTGTTACTTCTTTTTGTTATTGTTATTACTTACTGTTATTGTTATTTCTTTTTGTTATTGTTATTTCTTATTGTTATAGTTATTTCTTATTGTTATTGTTATTGTTATTTCTTATTGTTATTATTATTTCTTATTGTTATTGTTATTTCTTATTGTTATTGTTATTTCTTATTGTTAGTGTTATTTCTTATAGTTATTGTTATTTCTTATTGTTATTGTTATTTCCTATTGATATTGTTATTTCCTATTGTTATTGTTATTTATTATTGTTATTGTTATTTCTTATTTTTATTGTTATTTCTTATTGTTATTGTTATTTCTTATTGTTATTTCTTATTGTTATTGTTATTTCCTATTGTTATTGTTATTTCTTATTGTTATTGTTATTTCTTATTGTTATTGTTATTTCTTATTGTTATTGTTATTTCTTATTGTTATTTCCTATTGTTATTGTTATTTCTTTTTGTTATTGTTATTACTTATTGTTATTGTTATTTCTTTTTGTTATTGTTATTTCTTATTGTTATTGTTATTTCTTATTGTTATTGTTATTTCTTATTGTTATTGTTATTACTTATTGTTATTGTTATTTCTTTTTGTTATTGTTATTTCTTATTGTTATTGTTATTTCTTATTGTTATTGTTATTTCTTATTGTTATTGTTATTTCTTATTGTTATTGTTATTTCTTATTGTTATTGTTATTTCTTATTGTTATTGTTATTTCCTATTGTTATTGTTATTTCTTATTGTTATTGTTATTTCTTATTGTTATTGTTATTTCTTATTGTTATTGTTATTTCTTATTGTTATAGTTATTTCTTATTGTTATTGTTATTTCTTATTGTTATTCGTATTGTTATTTTTATTTCTTATTGTTATTGTTATTTCTTAATGTTATTATTGTTATTTCTTATTGTTATTGTTATTTCTTATTGTTATTGTTATTTCTTATTGTTATTGTTATTTCTTATTGTTATTGTTATTTCTTATTGTTATTGTTGTTTTTTATTGTTATTGTTATTTATTATTGTTATTGTTATTTCTTAATATTATTGTTATTTCATATTGTTATTGTTATTTCTTATTGTTATTGTTAATTCTTATTGTTATTGTTATTTCTTATTGATATTGTTATTTCTTATTGTTATTGTTATTTTTTTATTGTTATTGTAATTTCTTATTGTTACTGATATTTCTTATTGTTATTGTTATTTTTTATTGTTATTGTTATTTCTTATTGTAATTGTTATTTCTTATTGTTATTTCTTATTGTCATTGTTATTTCTTATTGTTATTGTTATTTCTTATTGTTATTGTTATTTCTTGTTATTGTTATTTCTTATTGTCATTGTTATTTCTTATTTTTATTGTTATTTCTTATTGTTATTGTTATTTCTTAATGTTATTGTTATTTATTATTGTTATTGTTATTTCTTAATATTATTGTTATTTCTTATTGTTATTGTTATTTCTTATTGTTATTGTTATTTCCTATTGTTATTGTTACTTCTTTTTGTTATTGTTATTACTTACTGTTATTGTTATTTCTTTTTGTTATTGTTATTTCTTATTGTTATATTTATTTCTTATTGTTATTGTTATTTCTTATTGTTATTATTATTTCTTATTGTTATTGTTATTTCTTATTGTTAGTGTTATTTCTTATAGTTATTGTTATTTCTTATTGTTATTGTTATTTCCTATTGATATTGTTATTTCCTATTGTTATTGTTATTTATTATTGTTATTGTTATTTCTTATTGTTATTGTTATTTCATATTGTTATTGTTATTTCTTATTGTTATTGTTATTTCTTATTATTATTGTTATTTCTTATTGTTAGTGTTATTTCTTTTTGTTATTGTTATTTCTTATTGTTATTTCTTATTGTTATTGTTATTTCTTATTGTTATTGTTATTTCTTATTGTTATTGTTATTTATTATTGTTATTGTTATTTCCTATTGTTATTGTTATTTCTTATTGTTATTTCTTATTGTTATTGTTATTTCCTATTATTATTGTTATTTCTTATTGTTATTGTTATTTCTTGTTGTTATTGTTATTTCTTATTGTTATTGTTATTTCTTATAGTTATTGTTATTTCTTATTGTTAGTGTTATTTCTTATTGTTATTGTTATTTCTTATTGTTATTGTTATTTCTTATTGTTATTCGTATTGTTATTTCTTATTGTTATTTTTATTTCTTATTGTTATTGTTATTTCTTAATGTTATTGTTATTTCTTATTGTTATTGTTATTTCTTATTGTTATTGTTATTTCTTATTGTTATTGTTATTGTTGTTTTTTATTGTTATTGTTATTTCTTATTGTTATTGTTATTTATTATTGTTATTGTTATTTCTTAATATTATTGTTATTTCTTATTGTTATTGTTATTTCTTATTGTTATTGTTATTTCTTATTGTTATTGTTATTTCTTATTGTTATTGTTATTTCTTATTGTTTTTGTTATTTCTTATTGATATTGTTATTTCTTATTGTTATTGTTATTTTTTATTGTTATTGTTATTTCTTATTGTAATTGTTATTTCTTATTGTTATTGTTATTTCTTATTGTCATTGTTATTTCTTATTGTTATTGTTATTTCTTATTGTTATTGTTATTTCTTATTGTTATTGTTATTTCTTATTGTCATTGTTATTTCTTATTGTTATTGTTATTTTTTAATGTTACTGTTATTTATTATTGTTATTGTTATTTCTTAATATTATTGTTATTTCTTATTGTTATTGTTATTTCTTATTGTTATTGTTATTTCCTATTGTTATTGTTACTTCTTTTTGTTATTGTTATTACTTACTGTTATTGTTATTTCCTTTTGTTATTGTTATTTCTTATTGTTATAGTTATTTCTTATTGTTATTGTTATTGTTATTTCTTATTGTTATTATTATTTCTTATTGTTATTGTTATTTCTTATTGTTATTGTTATTTCTTATTGTTAGTGTTATTTCTTATAGTTATTGTTATTTCTTATTGTTATTGTTATTTCCTATTGATATTGTTATTTCCTATTGTTATTGTTATTTATTATTGTTATTGTTATTTCTTATTGTTATTGTTATTTCATATTGTTATTGTTATTTCTTATTGTTATTGTTATTTCTTATTATTATTGTTATTTCTTATTGTTATTGTTATTTCTTATTGTTATTGTTATTTATTATTGTTATTGTTATTTCCTATTGTTATTGTTATTTCTTATTGTTATTTCTTATTATTATTGTTATTGTTATTTCTTATTGTTATTGTTATTTCCTATTGTTATTGTTATTTCTTATTGTTATTGTTATTTCTTATTGTTATTGTTATTTCTTATTGTTATTGTTATTTCTTAATGTTATTGTTATTTCTTAATATTATTGTTATTTCTTTTTGTTATTGATATTTCTTATTGTTATTGTTATTTCTTATTGTTCTTTCTTATTGTTATTGTTATTTCTTATTGTTATTGTTATTTCTTATTGTTATTGTTATTTCTTATTGTTATTGTTATTTCCTATTGTTATTGTTATTTCTTTTTGTTATTGTTATTACTTATTGTTATTGTTATTTCTTTTTGTTATTGTTATTATTATTGTTATTTCTTATTGTTATTGTTATTTCTTATTGTTATTGTTATTTCTTATTGTTATTGTTATTTCTTATTGTTATTGTTATTGCCTATTGTTATTGTTATTTCTTATTATTATTGTTATTTCTTATTGTTATTGTTATTTCTTATTGTTATTGTTATTGTTATTCCTTATTGTTATTGTTATTTCTTATTGTTATTGTTATTTCTTATTGTTATGGTTATTTCTTAATATTATTGTTATTTCTTTTTGTTATTGTTATTTCTTATTGTTATTGTTATTTCTTATTGTTCTTTCTTATTGTTATTGTTATTTCTTATTGTTATTGTTATTTCTTATTGTTATTTCTTATTGTTATTGTTATTTCCTATTGTTATTGTTATTTCTTTTTGTTATTGTTATTACTTATTGTTATTGTTATTTCTTTTTGTTATTGTTATTTCTTATTGTTATTTCTTATTGTTATTGTTATTTCTTATTGTTATTGTTATTTCTTATGGTTATTGTTATTTCTTATTGTTATTGTTATTTCTTATTGATATTGTTATTTCCTATTGTTATTGTTATTTATTATTGTTATTGTTATTTCTTATTGTTATTGTTATTTCATATTGTTATTGTTATTTCTTATTATTATTGTTATTTCTTATTGTTAATGTTATTTCTTATTGTTATTGTTATTTCTTATTGTTATTGTTATTTCTTATTGTTATTGTTATTTCTTTTTGTTATTGTTATTTCTTATTATTTTTGTTATTTATTATTGTTATTGTTATTTCCTATTGTTATTGTTATTTCTTATTGTTATTGTTATTACTTATTGTTATTTTTATTTCTTATTGTTATTGTTATTGTTATTTCTTATTGTTATTGTTATTTCTTATTGTTATTGTTATTTCTTATTGTTATTGTTATTTCTTATAGTTATTGTTATTTCTTATTGTTAGTGTTATTTCTTATTGTTATTGTTATTTCTTATTGTTATTGTTATTTCTTATTGTTATTTCTTATTGTTATTGTTATTTATTATTGTTATTGTTATTTCCTATTGTTATTGTTATTTCTTATTGTTATTGTTATTTCTTATTGTTCTTTCTTATTGTTATTGTTATTTCTTATTGTTATTGTTATTTCTTATTGTTATTGTTATTTCTTATTGTTATTGTTATTTCCTATTGTTATTGTTATTTCTTTTTGTTATTGTTATTACGTATTGTTATTGTTATTTCTTTTTGTTATTGTTATTTCTTATTGTTATTGTTATTGTTATTTCCTATTGTTATTGTTATTTCTTATTGTTATTGTTATTTCTTATTCTTATTGTTATTTCTTATTGTTATTGTTATTTCTTATTGTTATTGTTATTTCTTATTCTTATTGTTATTTCTTATTGTTATTGTTATTTCTTATTGTTATTGTTATTGTTATTTCTTATTGTTATTGTTATTTCTTATTGTTATTTCCTATTGTTATTGTTATTTCTTATTGTTATTGTTATTTCTTATAGTTATTGTTATTGTTATTTTTTATTGTTACTGTTATTTCTTATTGTTATTGTTATTTCTTATTGTTATTGTTATTTCTTATTGTTATTGTTATTTCTTATTAATATTGTTATTTCTTATTGTTATTGTTATTTCTTATTGTTATTGTTATTTCCTATTGTTATTGTTATTTCTTTTTGTTATTGTTATTTCTTATTGTTATTGTTATTTCTTATTGTTATTGTTATTTCTTATTGGTATTGTTATTTCTTATTGTTATTGTTATTGTTATTCCTTATTATTATTGTTATTTCTTATTGTTATTGTTATTTCTTGTTGTTATTGTTATTTCTTATTGTTATTGTTATTTCTTATTGTTATTGTTATTTCCTATTGTTATTTTTATTTCTTATTGTTATTGTTATTTCTTATTGTTATTGTTATTTCTTATTGTTATTGTTATTTCTTATTGTTATTGTTATTTCTTATTGTTATTGTTATTTCTTTTTGTTATTGATATTTCTTATTGTTATTGTTATTTCTTATTGTTCTTTCTTATTGTTATTGTTATTTCTTATTGTTATTGTTATTTCTTATTGTTATTGTTATTTCTTATTGTTATTTCTTATTCTTATTGTTATTTCTTATTGTTGTTGTTAGTTCTTATTGTTATTGTTATTTCTTATAGTTATTGTTATTTCTTATTATTAGTGTTATTTCTTTTTGTTATTGTTATTTCTTATTGTTATTGTTATTTCTTATTGTTATTGTTATTTCTTATTGTTATTGTTATTTCCTATTGTTATTGTTATTTCTTATTGTTATTGTTATTTCTTATTGGTATTGTTACTTCTTTTTGTTATTGTTATTACTTACTGTTATTGTTATTTCTTTTTGTTATTGTTATTTCTTATTGTTATAGTTATTTCTTATTGTTATTGTTATTGTTATTTCTTATTGTTATTATTATTTCTTATTGTTATTGTTATTTCTTATTGTTATTGTTATTTCTTATTGTTAGTGTTATTTCTTATAGTTATTGTTATTTCTTATTGTTATTGTTATTTCCTATTGATATTGTTATTTCCTATTGTTATTGTTATTTATTATTGTTATTGTTATTTCTTATTGTTATTGTTATTTCATATTGTTATTGTTATTTCTTATTGTTATTGTTATTTCCTATTGTTATTATTATTTCTTATTGTTATTGTTATTTCTTATTGTTATTTCTTATTGTTATTGTTATTTCCTATTGTTATTGTTATTTCTTATGGTTATTGTTATTTCTTATTGTTATTGTTATTTCTTATTGTTATTGTTATTTCTTATTGTTATTGTTATTTCTTATTGTTATTTCCTATTGTTATTGTTATTTCTTTTTGTTATTGTTATTACTTATTGTTATTGTTATTTCTTTTTGTTATTGTTATTTCTTATTGTTATTGTTATTTCTTATTGTTATTGTTATTTCTTATTGTTATTGTTATTACTTATTGTTATTGTTATTTCTTTTGTTATTGTTATTTCTTATTGTTATTGTTATTTCTTATTGTTATTGTTATTTCTTATTGTTATTGTTATTTCTTATTGTTATTGTTATTTCTTATTGTTATTGTTATTTCTTATTGTTATTGTTATTTCCTATTGTTATTGTTATTTCTTATTGTTATTGTTATTTCTTATTGTTATTGTTATTTCTTATTGTTATTGTTATTTCTTTTTGTTATTGTTATTTCTTATTGTTATTGTTATTTCTTATTGTTATTGTTATTTCTTATTGTTATTGTTATTTCTTATTGTTATTGTTATTTCTTATTGTTATTGTTATTTCCTATTGTTATTTTTATTTCTTATTGTTATTGTTATTTCTTATTGTTATTGTTATTTCTTATTGTTATTGTTATTTCTTATTGTTATTGTTATTTATTATTGTTATTGTTATTTCTTAATATTATTGTTATTTCTTATTGTTATTGTTATTTCTTATTGTTATTGTTATTTCTTATTGTTATTGTTAATTCTTATTGTTATTTCTTATTGATATTGTTATTTCTTATTGTTATTGTTATTTTTTTATTGTTATTGTAATTTCTTATTGTTACTGTTATTTCTTATTGTTATTGTTATTTTTTATTGTTATTGTTATTTCTTATTGTAATTGTTATTTCTTATTGTTATTTCTTATTGTCATTGTTATTTCTTATTGTTATTGTTATTTCTTATTGTTATTGTTATTTCTTGTTATTGTTATTTCTTATTGTCATTGTTATTTCTTATTGTTATTGTTATTTCTTATTGTTATTGTTATTTCTTAATGTTATTGTTATTTATTATTGTTATTGTTATTTCTTAATATTATTGTTATTTCTTATTGTTATTGTTATTTCCTATTGTTATTGTTATTTCCTATTGTTATTGTTACTTCTTTTTGTTATTGTTATTACTTACTGTTATTGTTATTTCTTTTTGTTATTGTTATTTCTTATTGTTATATTTATTTCTTATTGTTATTGTTATTTCTTATTATTATTATTATTTCTTATTGTTATTGTTATTTCTTATTGTTAGTGTTATTTCTTATAGTTATTGTTATTTCTTATTGTTATTGTTATTTCCTATTGATATTGTTATTTCCTATTGTTATTGTTATTTATTATTGTTATTGTTATTTCTTATTGTTATTGTTATTTCATATTGTTATTGTTATTTCTTATTGTTATTGTTATTTCTTATTATTATTGTTATTTCTTATTGTTAGTGTTATTTCTTATTGTTATTGTTATTTCTTATTGTTATTGTTATTTCTTATTGTTATTGTTATTTCTTATTGTTATTGTTATTTATTATTGTTATTGTTATTTCCTATTGTTATTGTTATTTCTTATTGTTATTGTTATTTCCTATTATTATTGTTATTTCTTATTGTTATTGTTATTTCTTGTTGTTATTGTTATTTCTTATTGTTATTGTTATTTCTTATAGTTATTGTTATTTCTTATTGTTAGTGTTATTTCTTATTGTTATTGTTATATCTTATTCTTATTGTTATTTCTTATTGTTATTGTTATTTCTTATTGTTATTGTTATTTCTTTTTGTTATTGTTATTTCCTATTGTTATTGTTATTTCTTATTGTTATTGTTATTTCTTATTGTTATTGTTATTTCTTATTGTTATTGTTATTTCTTTTTGTTATTGATATTTCTTATTGTTATTGTTATTTCTTATTGTTCTTTCTTATTGTTATTGTTATTTCTTATTGTTATTGTTATTTCTTATTGTTATTGTTATTTCTTATTGTTATTTCTTATTCTTATTGTTATTTCTTATTGTTGTTGTTATTTCTTATTGTTATTGTTATTTCTTATAGTTATTGTTATTTCTTATTATTAGTGTTATTTCTTTTTGTTATTGTTATTTCTTATTGTTATTGTTATTTCTTATTGTTATTGTTATTTCTTATTGTTATTGTTATTTCCTATTGTTATTGTTATTTCTTATTGTTATTGTTATTTCTTATTGGTATTGTTACTTCTTTTTGTTATTGTTATTACTTACTGTTATTGTTATTTCTTTTTGTTATTGTTATTTCTTATTGTTATAGTTATTTCTTATTGTTATTGTTATTGTTATTTCTTATTGTTATTGTTATTTCTTATTGTTATTGTTATTTCTTATTGTTAGTGTTATTTCTTATAGTTATTGTTATTTCTTATTGTTATTGTTATTTCCTATTGATATTGTTATTTCCTATTGTTATTGTTATTTATTATTGTTATTGTTATTTCTTATTGTTATTGTTATTTCATATTGTTATTGTTATTTCTTATTGTTATTGTTATTTCCTATTGTTATTATTATTTCTTATTGTTATTGTTATTTCTTATTGTTATTTCTTATTGTTATTGTTATTTCCTATTGTTATTGTTATTTCTTATTGTTATTGTTATTTCTTATTGTTATTCGTATTGTTATTTTTATTTCTTATTGTTATTGTTATTTCTTAATGTTATTGTTATTTCTTATTGTTATTGTTATTTCTTATTGTTATTGTTATTTCTTATTGTTATTGTTATTTCTTATTGTTATTGTTATTTCTTATTGTTATTGTTGTTTTTTATTGTTATTGTTATTTCTTATTGTTATTGTTATTTATTATTGTTATTGTTATTTCTTAATATTATTGTTATTTCTTATTGTTATTGTTATTTCTTTTTGTTATTGTTATTTCTTATTGTTATTGTTAATTCTTATTGTTATTGTTATTTCTTATTGATATTGTTATTTCTTATTGTTATTGTTATTTTTTTATTGTTATTGTAATTTCTTATTGTTACTGTTATTTCTTATTGTTATTGTTATTTCTTATTGTTATTGTTATTTCCTATTGTTATTGTTACTTCTTTTTGTTATTGTTATTACTTACTGTTATTGTTATTTCTTTTTGTTATTGTTATTTCTTATTGTTATATTTATTTCTTATTGTTATTGTTATTTCTTATTGTTATTATTATTTCTTATTGGTATTGTTATTTCTTATTGTTAGTGTTATTTCTTATAGTTATTGTTATTTCTTATTGTTATTGTTATTTTCTATTGATATTGTTATTTCCTATTGTTATTGTTATTTATTATTGTTATTGTTATTTCTTATTGTTATTGTTATTTCATATTGTTATTGTTATTTCTTATTGTTATTGTTATTTCTTATTATTATTGTTATTTCTTATTGTTAGTGTTATTTCTTATTGTTATTGTTATTTCTTATTGTTATTGTTATTTCTTATTGTTATTGTTATTTCTTATTGTTATTGTTATTTATTATTGTTATTGTTATTTCCTATTGTTATTGTTATTTCTTATTGTTATTTCTTATTGTTATTGTTATTGTTATTTCTTATTGTTATTGTTATTTCCTATTGTTATTGTTATTTCTTATTGTTATTGTTATTTCTTATTGTTATTGTTATTTCTTATTGTTATTGTTATTTCTTAATGTTATTGTTATTTCTTAATATTATTGTTATTTCTTTTTGTTATTGATATTTCTTATTGTTATTGTTAATTCTTATTGTTCTTTCTTATTGTTATTGTTATTGTTATTTCTTATTGTTATTGTTATTTCCTATTGTTATTGTTATTTCTTTTTGTTATTGGTATTTTGGTATTTCTTATAGTTATTGTTATTTCTTATTGTTATTGTTATTTCTTATTGATATTGTTATTTCCTATTGTTATTGTTATTTCCTATTGTCATTGTTATTTCTTATTGTTATTGTTATTTCTTATTATTATTGTTATTTCTTATTGTTATTGTTATTTCTTATTGTTATTGTTATTTCTTATTGTTATTGTTATTTCTTATTGTTATTGTTATTTCTTATTGTTATTGGTATTTCTTATTGTTATTGTTATTTCTTTTTGTTATTGTTATTTCTTATTGTTTTTGTTATTTATTATTGTTATTGTTATTTCCTATTGTTATTGTTATTTCTTATTGTTATTGTTATTTCTTATTGTTATTTTTATTTCTTATTCTTATTGTTATTGTTATTTCTTATTGTTATTGTTATTTCTTATTGTTATTGTTATTTCTTATTGTTAGTGTTATTTCTTATTGTTATTGTTATTTCTTATTGTTATTGTTATTTCTTATTGTTATTTCTTATTATTATTGTTATTTATTATTGTTATTGTTATTTCCTATTGTTATTGTTATTTCTTATTGTTATTGTTATTTCTTATTGTTATTGTTATTTCTTATTGTTATTGTTATTTCTTATTGTTATTGTTATTTCCTATTGTTATTGTTATTTCTTTTTGATATTGTTATTACGTATTGTTATTGTTATTTCTTTTTGTTATTGTTATTGTTATTTCTTATTCTTATTGTTATTTCTTATTCTTATTGTTATTTCTTATTGTTATTGTTATTTTTTATTGTTATTGTTATTTCCTATTGTTATTGTTATTTCTTATTGTTATTGTTATTGTTATTTCTTAATGTTATTCGTATTGTTATTTCTTATTGTTATTGTTATTACTTATTGTTATTGTTATTTCTTATTATTATTGTTATTTCTTATTGTTATTGTTATTTCTTATTGTTATTGTTGTTTCTTAATGTTATTGTTATTTCTTATTGTTATTGTTATTTCTTAATATTATTGTTATTTCTTTTCGTTATTGTTATTTCCTATTGTTATTGTTATTTCCTATTGTAATTGTTATTTCTCTTTGTTATTGTTATTACTTATTGTTATTTCTTTTTGTTATTGTTATTTCTTATTGTTATTGTTATTGTTATTTCTTATTGTTATTGTTATTTCTTATTGTTATTGTTATTTCTTATTGTTATTGTTATTTATTATTGTTATTGTTATTTCCTATTGTTATTGTTATTTCTTATTGTTATTGTTATTTCTTATTGTTATTGTTATTGTTATTTCTTATTGTTATTGTTATTTCTTATTGTTATTGTTATTTCTTATTGTTATTTCCTATTGTTATTGTTATTTCTTTTTGTTATTGTTATTTCTTATTGTTATTGTTATTGTTATTTTTTATTGTTACTGTTATTTCTTATTGTTATTGTTATTTCTTATTGTTATTGTTATTTCTTATTGTTATTGTTATTTCTTATTGTTATTGTTATTTCTTATTGTTATTGTTATTTCCTATTGTTATTGTTATTTCTTTTTGTTATTGCTATTTCTTATTGTTATTGTTATTTCTTATTGGTATTGTTATTTCTTATTGTTATTGTTATTGTTATTCCTTGTTATTATTGTTATTTCTTATTGTTATTGTTATTTCTTGTTGTTATTGTTATTTCTTATTGTTATTGTTATTTCTTATAGTTATTGTTATTTCTTATTGTTAGTGTTATTTCTTATTGTTATTGTTATTTCTTATTGTTATTGTTATTTCTTATTGTTATTGTTATTTCTTATTGTTATTGTTATTTCCTATTGTTATTGTTATTTCTTATTGTTATTGTTATTTCTTATTGTTATTGTTATTACTTATTGTTATTGTTATTTCTTTTTGTTATTGATATTTCTTATTGTTATTGTTATTTCTTATTGTTCTTTCTTATTGTTATTGTTATTTCTTATTGTTATTGTTATTTCTTATTGTTATTGTTATTTCTTATTGTTATTGTTATTTCCTATTGTTATTGTTATTTCTTTTCGTTATTGTTATTACTTATTGTTATTGTTATTTCTTTTTGTTATTGTTATTTCTTATTGTTATTGTTATTTCTTATTGTTATTGTTATTTCGTATTGTTATTGTTATTTCTTATTGTTATTGTTATTTCCTATTGTTATTATTATTTCTTATTGTTATTGTTATTTCTTATTGTTATTGTTATTTCTTATTGTTATTGTTATTTCTTATTGTTATTTCTTATTGTTATTGTTATTTTCTATTGTTATTGTTATTTCTTATTGTTATTGTTATTTCTTATTGTTATTGTTATTTCTTATTGTTATTGTTATTTCTTATTGTTATTGTTATTTCTTATTGTTATTGTTATTTCCTATTGTTATTGTTATTTCTTTTTGTTATTGTTATTACTTATTGTTATTGTTATTTCTTTTTGTTATTGTTATTTCTTATTGTTATTGTTATTGCTATTTCTTATTGTTATTGTTATTTCTTATTGTTATTGTTATTTCTTATTGTTATTGTTATTGCCTATTGTTATTGTTATTTCTTATTGTTATTGTTATTTCTTATTATTATTGTTATTTCTTATTGTTAGTGTTATTTCTTATTGTTATTGTTATTTCTTATTGTTATTGTTATTTCTTATTGTTATTGTTATTTCTTATTGTTATTGTTATTTATTATTGTTATTGTTATTTCCTATTGTTATTGTTATTTCTTATTGTTATTGTTATTGTTATTTCTTATTGTTATTGTTATTTCCTATTGTTATTGTTATTTCTTATTGTTATTGTTATTTCTTATTGTTATTGTTATTTCTTATTGTTATTGTTATTTCTTAATGTTATTGTTATTTCTTAATATTATTGTTATTTCTTTTTGTTATTGATATTTCTTATTGTTATTGTTAATTCTTATTGTTCTTTCTTATTGTTATTGTTATTGTTATTTCTTATTGTTATTGTTATTTCCTATTGTTATTGTTATTTCTTTTTGTTATTGGTATTTTGGTATTTCTTATAGTTATTGTTATTTCTTATTGTTATTGTTATTTCTTATTGATATTGTTATTTCCTATTGTTATTGTTATTTCCTATTGTTATTGTTATTTCTTATTGTTATTGTTATTTCTTATTGTTATTGTTATTTCTTATTGTTATTGTTATTTCTTATTGTTATTGTTATTTCTTATTGTTATTGTTATTTCTTATTGTTATTGTTATTTCTTATTGTTATTGGTATTTCTTATTGTTATTGTTATTTCTTTTTGTTATTGTTATTTCTTATTGTTTTTGTTATTTATTATTGTTATTGTTATTTCCTATTGTTATTGTTATTTCTTATTGTTATTGTTATTTCTTATTGTTATTTTTATTTCTTATTCTTATTGTTATTGTTATTTCTTATTGTTATTGTTATTTCTTATTGTTATTGTTATTTCTTATTGTTAGTGTTATTTCTTATTGTTATTGTTATTTCTTATTGTTATTGTTATTTCTTATTGTTATTTCTTATTATTATTGTTATTTATTATTGTTATTGTTATTTCCTATTGTTATTGTTATTTCTTATTGTTATTGTTATTTCTTATTGTTATTGTTATTTCTTATTGTTATTGTTATTTCCTATTGTTATTGTTATTTCTTTTTGATATTGTTTTACGTATTGTTATTGTTATTTCTTTTTGTTATTGTTATTGTTATTTCTTATTCTTATTGTTATTTCTTATTCTTATTGTTATTTCTTATTGTTATTGTTATTTTTTATTGTTATTGTTATTTCCTATTGTTATTGTTATTTCTTATTGTTATTGTTATTGTTATTTCTTAATGTTATTCGTATTGTCATTTCTTATTGTTATTGTTATTACTTATTGTTATTGTTATTTCTTATTATTATTGTTATTTCTTATTGTTATTGTTATTTCTTATTGTTATTGTTGTTTCTTAATGTTATTGTTATTTCTTATTGTTATTGTTATTTCTTAATATTATTGTTATTTCTTTTCGTTATTGTTATTTCCTATTGTTATTGTTATTTCCTATTGTAATTGTTATTTCTCTTTGTTATTGTTATTACTTATTGTTATTTCTTTTTGTTATTGTTATTTCTTATTGTTATTGTTATTGTTATTTCTTATTGTTATTGTTATTTCTTATTGTTATTGTTATTTCTTATTGTTATTGTTATTTATTATTGTTATTGTTATTTCCTATTGTTATTGTTATTTCTTATTGTTATTGTTATTTCTTATTGTTATTGTTATTGTTATTTCTTATTGTTATTGTAATTTCTTATTGTTATTGTAATTTCTTATTGTTATTTCCTATTGTTATTGTTATTTCTTTTTGTTATTGTTATTTCTTATTGTTATTGTTATTGTTATTTTTTATTGTTACTGTTATTTCTTATTGTTATTGTTATTTCTTATTGTTATTGTTATTTCTTATTGTTATTGTTATTTCTTATTGTTATTGTTATTTCTTATTGTTATTGTTATTTCCTATTGTTATTGTTATTTCTTTTTGTTATTGCTATTTCTTATTGTTATTGTTATTTCTTATTGGTATTGTTATTTCTTATTGTTATTGTTATTGTTATTCCTTGTTATTATTGTTATTTCTTATTGTTATTGTTATTTCTTGTTGTTATTGTTATTTCTTATTGTTATTGTTATTTCTTATAGTTATTGTTATTTCTTATTGTTAGTGTTATTTCTTATTGTTATTGTTATTTCTTATTGTTATTGTTATTTCTTATTGTTATTGTTATTTCTTATTGTTATTGTTATTTCCTATTGTTATTGTTATTTCTTATTGTTATTGTTATTTCTTATTGTTATTGTTATTACTTATTGTTATTGTTATTTCTTTTTGTTATTGATATTTCTTATTGTTATTGTTATTTCTTATTGTTCTTTCTTATTGTTATTGTTATTTCTTATTGTTATTGTTATTTCTTATTGTTATTGTTATTTCTTATTGTTATTGTTATTTCCTATTGTTATTGTTATTTCTTTTCGTTATTGTTATTACTTATTGTTATTGTTATTTCTTTTTGTTATTGTTATTTCTTATTGTTATTGTTATTTCTTATTGTTATTGTTATTTCGTATTGTTATTGTTATTTCTTATTGTTATTGTTATTTCCTATTGTTATTATTATTTCTTATTGTTATTGTTATTTCTTATTGTTATTGTTATTTCTTATTGTTATTTCTTATTGTTATTGTTATTTTCTATTGTTATTGTTATTTCTTATTGTTATTGTTATTTCTTATTGTTATTGTTATTTCTTATTGTTATTGTTATTTCTTATTGTTATTGTTATTTCTTATTGTTATTGTTATTTCCTATTGTTATTGTTATTTCTTTTTGTTATTGTTATTACTTATTGTTATTGTTATTTCTTTTTGTTATTGTTATTTCTTATTGTTATTGTTATTGCTATTTCTTATTGTTATTGTTATTTCTTATTGTTATTGTTATTTCTTATTGTTATTGTTATTGCCTATTGTTATTGTTATTTCTTATTGTTATTGTTATTTCTTATTGTTATTGTTATTTCTTATTGTTATTGTTATTTCTTTTTGTTATTGATATTTCTTATTGTTATTGTTATTTCTTATTGTTCTTTCTTATTGTTATTGTTATTTCTTATTGTTATTGTTATTTCTTATTGTTATTGTTATTTCTTATTGTTATTTCTTATTCTTATTGTTATTTCTTATTGTTGTTGTTATTTCTTATTGTTATTGTTATTTCTTATAGTTATTGTTATTTCTTATTATTAGTGTTATTTCTTTTTGTTATTGTTATTTCTTATTGTTATTGTTATTTCTTATTGTTATTGTTATTTCTTATTGTTATTGTTATTTCCTATTGTTATTGTTATTTCTTATTGTTATTGTTATTTCTTATTGGTATTGTTACTTCTTTTTGTTATTGTTATTACTTACTGTTATTGTTATTTCTTTTTGTTATTGTTATTTCTTATTGTTATAGTTATTTCTTATTGTTATTGTTATTGTTATTTCTTATTGTTATTGTTATTTATTATTGTTATTGTTATTTCTTATTGTTATTGTTATTTCATATTGTTATTGTTATTTCTTATTGTTATTGTTATTTCCTATTGTTATTATTATTTCTTATTGTTATTGTTATTTCTTATTGTTATTTCTTATTGTTATTGTTATTTCCTATTGTTATTGTTATTTCTTATTGTTATTGTTATTTCTTATTGTTATTGTTATTTCTTATTGTTATTCGTATTGTTATTTTTATTTCTTATTGTTATTGTTATTTCTTAATGTTATTGTTATTTCTTATTGTTATTGTTATTTCTTATTGTTATTGTTATTTCTTATTGTTATTGTTATTTCTTATTGTTATTGTTATTTCTTATTGTTATTGTTGTTTTTTATTGTTATTGTTATTTCTTATTGTTATTGTTATTTATTATTGTTATTGTTATTTCTTAATATTATTGTTATTTCTTATTGTTATTGTTATTTCTTTTTGTTATTGTTATTTCTTATTGTTATTGTTAATTCTTATTGTTATTGTTATTTCTTATTGATATTGTTATTTCTTATTGTTATTGTTATTTTTTTATTGTTATTGTAATTTCTTATTGTTACTGTTATTTCTTATTGTTATTGTTATTTCTTATTGTTATTGTTATTTCCTATTGTTATTGTTACTTCTTTTTGTTATTGTTATTACTTACTGTTATTGTTATTTCTTTTTGTTATTGTTATTTCTTATTGTTATATTTATTTCTTATTGTTATTGTTATTTCTTATTGTTATTATTATTTCTTATTGGTATTGTTATTTCTTATTGTTAGTGTTATTTCTTATAGTTATTGTTATTTCTTATTGTTATTGTTATTTCCTATTGATATTGTTATTTCCTATTGTTATTGTTATTTATTATTGTTATTGTTATTTCTTATTGTTATTGTTATTTCATATTGTTATTGTTATTTCTTATTGTTATTGTTATTTCTTATTATTATTGTTATTTCTTATTGTTAGTGTTATTTCTTATTGTTATTGTTATTTCTTATTGTTATTGTTATTTCTTATTGTTATTGTTATTTATTATTGTTATTGTTATTTCCTATTGTTATTGTTATTTCTTATTGTTATTTCTTATTGTTATTGTTATTGTTATTTCTTATTGTTATTGTTATTTCCTATTGTTATTGTTATTTCTTATTGTTATTGTTATTTCTTATTGTTATTGTTATTTCTTATTGTTATTGTTATTTCTTAATGTTATTGTTATTTCTTAATATTATTGTTATTTCTTTTTGTTATTGATATTTCTTATTGTTATTGTTAATTCTTATTGTTCTTTCTTATTGTTATTGTTATTGTTATTTCTTATTGTTATTGTTATTTCCTATTGTTATTGTTATTTCTTTTTGTTATTGGTATTTTGGTATTTCTTATAGTTATTGTTATTTCTTATTGTTATTGTTATTTCTTATTGATATTGTTATTTCCTATTGTTATTGTTATTTCCTATTGTTATTGTTATTTCTTATTGTTATTGTTATTTCTTATTGTTATTGTTATTTCTTATTGTTATTGTTATTTCTTATTGTTATTGTTATTTCTTATTGTTATTGTTATTTCTTATTGTTATTGTTATTTCTTATTGTTATTGGTATTTCTTATTGTTATTGTTATTTCTTTTTGTTATTGTTATTTCTTATTGTTTTTGTTATTTATTATTGTTATTGTTATTTCCTATTGTTATTGTTATTTCTTATTGTTATTGTTATTTCTTATTGTTATTTTTATTTCTTATTCTTATTGTTATTGTTATTTCTTATTGTTATTGTTATTTCTTATTGTTATTGTTATTTCTTATTGTTAGTGTTATTTCTTATTGTTATTGTTATTTCTTATTGTTATTGTTATTTCTTATTGTTATTTCTTATTATTATTGTTATTTATTATTGTTATTGTTATTTCCTATTGTTATTGTTATTTCTTATTGTTATTGTTATTTCTTATTGTTATTGTTATTTCTTATTGTTATTGTTATTTCTTATTGTTATTGTTATTTCCTATTGTTATTGTTATTTCTTTTTGATATTGTTATTACGTATTGTTATTGTTATTTCTTTTTGTTATTGTTATTGTTATTTCTTATTCTTATTGTTATTTCTTATTCTTATTGTTATTTCTTATTGTTATTGTTATTTTTTATTGTTATTGTTATTTCCTATTGTTATTGTTATTTCTTATTGTTATTGTTATTTCTTATTGTTATTGTTATTGTTATTTCTTAATGTTATTCGTATTGTTATTTCTTATTGTTATTGTTATTACTTATTGTTATTGTTATTTCTTATTATTATTGTTATTTCTTATTGTTATTGTTATTTCTTATTGTTATTGTTGTTTCTTAATGTTATTGTTATTTCTTATTGTTATTGTTATTTCTTAATATTATTGTTATTTCTTTTCGTTATTGTTATTTCCTATTGTTATTGTTATTTCCTATTGTAATTGTTATTTCTCTTTGTTATTGTTATTACTTATTGTTATTTCTTTTTGTTATTGTTATTTCTTATTGTTATTGTTATTGTTATTTCTTATTGTTATTGTTATTTCTTATTGTTATTGTTATTTCTTATTGTTATTGTTATTTATTATTGTTATTGTTATTTCCTATTGTTATTGTTATTTCTTATTGTTATTGTTATTTCTTATTGTTATTGTTATTGTTATTTCTTATTGTTATTGTTATTTCTTATTGTTATTGTTATTTCTTATTGTTATTTCCTATTGTTATTGTTATTTCTTTTTGTTATTGTTATTTCTTATTGTTATTGTTATTGTTATTTTTTATTGTTACTGTTATTTCTTATTGTTATTGTTATTTCTTATTGTTATTGTTATTTCTTATTGTTATTGTTATTTCTTATTGTTATTGTTATTTCTTATTGTTATTGTTATTTCCTATTGTTATTGTTATTTCTTTTTGTTATTGCTATTTCTTATTGTTATTGTTATTTCTTATTGGTATTGTTATTTCTTATTGTTATTGTTATTGTTATTGTTATTCCTTGTTATTATTGTTATTTCTTATTGTTATTGTTATTTCTTGTTGTTATTGTTATTTCTTATTGTTATTGTTATTTCTTATAGTTATTGTTATTTCTTATTGTTAGTGTTATTTCTTATTGTTATTGTTATTTCTTATTGTTATTGTTATTTCTTATTGTTATTGTTATTTCTTATTGTTATTGTTATTTCCTATTGTTATTGTTATTTCTTATTGTTATTGTTATTTCTTATTGTTATTGTTATTACTTATTGTTATTGTTATTTCTTTTTGTTATTGATATTTCTTATTGTTATTGTTATTTCTTATTGTTCTTTCTTATTGTTATTGTTATTTCTTATTGTTATTGTTATTTCTTATTGTTATTGTTATTTCTTATTGTTATTGTTATTTCTTATTGTTATTGTTATTTCCTATTGTTATTGTTATTTCTTTTCGTTATTGTTATTACTTATTGTTATTGTTATTTCTTTTTGTTATTGTTATTTCTTATTGTTATTGTTATTTCTTATTGTTATTGTTATTTCGTATTGTTATTGTTATTTCTTATTGTTATTGTTATTTCCTATTGTTATTATTATTTCTTATTGTTATTGTTATTTCTTATTGTTATTGTTATTTCTTATTGTTATTGTTATTTCTTATTGTTATTTCTTATTGTTATTGTTATTTTCTATTGTTATTCTTATTTCTTATTGTTATTGTTATTTCTTATTGTTATTGTTATTTCTTATTGTTATTGTTATTTCTTATTGTTATTGTTATTTCTTATTGTTATTGTTATTTCCTATTGTTATTGTTATTTCTTTTTGTTATTGTTATTACTTATTGTTATTGTTATTTCTTTTTGTTATTGTTATTTCTTATTGTTATTGTTATTGCTATTTCTTATTGTTATTGTTATTTCTTATTGTTATTGTTATTTCTTATTGTTATTGTTATTGCCTATTGTTATTGTTATTTCTTATTGTTATTGTTCTTTCTTATTGTTATTGTTATTTCTTATTGTTATTGTTATTTCTTATTGTTATTGTTATTTATTACTGTTGTTGTTATTTCTTATTGTTATTGTTATTTCATATTGTTATTGTTATTTCTTATTGTTATTGTTATTTCTTATTGTTATTGTTATTTCTTATTGTTATTGTTATTTCTTTTTGTTATTGATATTTCTTATTGTTATTGTTCTTTCTTATTGTTATTGTTATTTCTTATTGTTATTGTTATTTCTTATTGTTATTGTTATTTCTTATTGTTATTGTTATTTCTTATTCTTATTGTTATTTCTTATTGTTGTTGTTATTTCTTATTGTTATTGTTATTTCTTATAGTTATTGTTATTTCTTATTATTAGTGTTATTTCTTTTTGTTATTGTTATTTCTTATTGTTATTGTTATTTCTTAATGTTATTGTTATTTCTTATTGTTATTGTTATTTCTTATTGTTATTGTTATTTCCTATTGTTATTGTTATTTCTTATTGTTATTGTTATTTCTTATTGGTATTGTTACTTCTTTTTGTTATTGTTATTACTTACTGTTATTGTTATTTCTTTTTGTTATTGTTATTTCTTATTGTTATAGTTATTTCTTATTGTTATTGTTATTGTTATTTCTTATTGTTATTATTATTTCTTATTGTTATTGTTATTTCTTATTGTTATTGTTATTTCTTATTGTTAGTGTTATTTCTTATAGTTATTGTTATTTCTTATTGTTATTGTTATTTCCTATTGATATTGTTATTTCCTATTGTTATTGTTATTTATTATTGTTATTGTTATTTCTTATTGTTATTGTTATTTCATATTGTTATTGTTATTTCTTATTGTTATTGTTATTTCCTATTGTTATTATTATTTCTTATTGTTATTGTTATTTCTTATTTTTATTGTTATTTCTTATTGTTATTGTTATTTCTTATTGTTATTTCTTATTGTTACTGTTATTTCCTATTGTTATTGTTATTTCTTATTGTTATTGTTATTTCTTATTGTTATTGTTATTTCTTATTGTTATTGTTATTTCTTATTGTTATTTCCTATTGTTATTGTTATTTCTTTTTGTTATTGTTATTACTTATTGTTATTGTTATTTCTTTTTGTTATTGTTATTTCTTATTGTTATTGTTATTTCTTATTGTTATTGTTATTTCTTATTGTTATTGTTATTACTTATTGTTATTGTTATTTCTTTTTGTTATTGTTATTTCTTATTGTTATTGTTATTTCTTATTGTTATTGTTATTTCTTATTGTTATTGTTATTTCTTATTGTTATAGTTATTTCTTATTGTTATTGTTATTTCTTATTGTTATTTGTATTGTTATTTTTATTTCTTATTGTTATTGTTATTTCTTAATGTTATTATTGTTATTTCTTATTGTTATTGTTATTTCTTATTGTTATTGTTATTTCTTATTGTTATTGTTATTTCTTATTGTTATTGTTGTTTTTTATTGTTATTGTTATTTCTTATTGTTATTGTTATTTATTATTGTTATTGTTATTTCTTAATATTATTGTTATTTCTTATTGTTATTGTTATTTCTTATTGTTATTGTTAATTCTTATTGTTATTGTTATTTCTTATTGATATTGTTATTTCTTATTGTTATTGTTATTTTTTTATTGTTATTGTAATTTCTTATTGTTACTGATATTTCTTATTGTTATTGTTATTTTTTATTGTTATTGTTATTTCTTATTGTAATTGTTATTTCTTATTGTTATTTCTTATTGTCATTGTTATTTCTTATTGTTATTGTTATTTCTTATTGTTATTGTTATTTCTTGTTATTGTTATTTCTTATTGTCATTGTTATTTCTTATTGTTATTGTTATTTCTTATTGTTATTGTTATTTCTTAATGTTATTGTTATTTATTATTGTTATTGTTATTTCTTAATATTATTGTTATTTCTTATTGTTATTGTTATTTCTTATTGTTATTGTTATTTCCTATTGTTATTGTTACTTCTTTTTGTTATTGTTATTTCTTATTGTTATATTTATTTCTTATTGTTATTGTTATTTCTTATTGTTATTATTATTTCTTATTGTTATTGTTATTTCTTATTGTTAGTGTTATTTCTTATAGTTATTGTTATTTCTTATTGTTATTGTTATTTCCTATTGATATTGTTATTTCCTATTGTTATTGTTATTTATTATTGTTATTGTTATTTCTTATTGTTATTGTTATTTCATATTGTTATTGTTATTTCTTATTGTTATTGTTATTTCTTATTATTATTGTTATTTCTTATTGTTAGTGTTATTTCTTTTTGTTATTGTTATTTCTTATTGTTATTTCTTATTGTTATTGTTATTTCTTATTGTTATTGTTATTTCTTATTGTTATTGTTATTTATTATTGTTATTGTTATTTCCTATTGTTATTGTTATTTCTTATTGTTATTTCTTATTGTTATTGTTATTTCCTATTATTATTGTTATTTCTTATTGTTATTGTTATTTCTTGTTGTTATTGTTATTTCTTATTGTTATTGTTATTTCTTATAGTTATTGTTATTTCTTATTGTTAGTGTTATTTCTTATTGTTATTGTTATTTCTTATTGTTATTGTTATTTCTTATTGTTATTCGTATTGTTATTTCTTATTGTTATTTTTATTTCTTATTGTTATTGTTATTTCTTAATGTTATTGTTATTTCTTATTGTTATTGTTATTTCTTATTGTTATTGTTATTTCTTATTTTTATTGTTATTGTTGTTTTTTATTGTTATTGTTATTTCTTATTGTTATTGTTATTTATTATTGTTATTGTTATTTCTTAATATTATTGTTATTTCTTATTGTTATTGTTATTTCTTATTGTTATTGTTATTTCTTATTGTTATTGTTATTTCTTATTGTTATTGTTATTTCTTATTGTTTTTGTTATTTCTTATTGATATTGTTATTTCTTATTGTTATTGTTATTTTTTATTGTTATTGTTATTTCTTATTGTAATTGTTATTTCTTATTGTTATTGTTATTTCTTATTGTCATTGTTATTTCTTATTGTTATTGTTATTTCTTATTGTTATTGTTATTTCTTATTGTTATTGTTATTTCTTATTGTCATTGTTATTTCTTATTGTTATTGTTATTTTTTAATGTTACTGTTATTTATTATTGTTATTGTTATTTCTTAATATTATTGTTATTTCTTATTGTTATTGTTATTTCTTATTGTTATTGTTATTTCCTATTGTTATTGTTACTTCTTTTTGTTATTGTTATTACTTACTGTTATTGTTATTTCCTTTTGTTATTGTTATTTCTTATTGTTATAGTTATTTCTTATTGTTATTGTTATTGTTATTTCTTATTGTTATTATTATTTCTTATTGTTATTGTTATTTCTTATTGTTATTGTTATTTCTTATTGTTAGTGTTATTTCTTATAGTTATTGTTATTTCTTATTGTTATTGTTATTTCCTATTGATATTGTTATTTCCTATTGTTATTGTTATTTATTATTGTTATTGTTATTTCTTATTGTTATTGTTATTTCATATTGTTATTGTTATTTCTTATTGTTATTGTTATTTCTTATTATTATTGTTATTTCTTATTGTTATTGTTATTTCTTATTGTTATTGTTATTTATTATTGTTATTGTTATTTCCTATTGTTATTGTTATTTCTTATTGTTATTTCTTATTATTATTGTTATTGTTATTTCTTATTGTTATTGTTATTTCCTATTGTTATTGTTATTTCTTATTGTTATTGTTATTTCTTATTGTTATTGTTATTTCTTATTGTTATTGTTATTTCTTAATGTTATTGTTATTTCTTAATATTATTGTTATTTCTTTTTGTTATTGATATTTCTTATTGTTATTGTTATTTCTTATTGTTCTTTCTTATTGTTATTGTTATTTCTTATTGTTATTGTTATTTCTTATTGTTATTGTTATTTCTTATTGTTATTGTTATTTCCTATTGTTATTGTTATTTCTTTTTGTTATTGTTATTACTTATTGTTATTGTTATTTCTTTTTGTTATTGTTATTATTATTGTTATTTCTTATTGTTATTGTTATTTCTTATTGTTATTGTTATTTCTTATTGTTATTGTTATTTCTTATTGTTATTGTTATTTCTTATTGTTATTGTTATTGCCTATTGTTATTGTTATTTCTTATTATTATTGTTATTTCTTATTGTTATTGTTATTTCTTATTGTTATTGTTATTGTTATTCCTTATTGTTATTGTTATTTCTTATTGTTATTGTTATTTCTTATTGTTATGGTTATTTCTTAATATTATTGTTATTTCTTTTTGTTATTGTTATTTCTTATTGTTATTGTTATTTCTTATTGTTCTTTCTTATTGTTATTGTTATTTCTTATTGTTATTGTTATTTCTTATTGTTATTTCTTATTGTTATTGTTATTTCCTATTGTTATTGTTATTTCTTTTTGTTATTGTTATTACTTATTGTTATTGTTATTTCTTTTTGTTATTGTTATTTCTTATTGTTATTTCTTATTGTTATTGTTATTTCTTATTGTTATTGTTATTTCTTATTGTTATTGTTATTTCTTATTGTTATTGTTATTTCTTATGGTTATTGTTATTTCTTATTGTTATTGTTATTTCTTATTGATATTGTTATTTCCTATTGTTATTGTTATTTATTATTGTTATTGTTATTTCTTATTGTTATTGTTATTTCATATTGTTATTGTTATTTCTTATTGTTATTGTTATTTCTTATTATTATTGTTATTTCTTATTGTTAATGTTATTTCTTATTGTTATTGTTATTTCTTATTGTTATTGTTATTTCTTATTGTTATTGTTATTTCTTTTTGTTATTGTTATTTCTTATTATTTTTGTTATTTATTATTGTTATTGTTATTTCCTATTGTTATTGTTATTTCTTATTGTTATTGTTATTACTTATTGTTATTTTTATTTCTTATTGTTATTGTTATTGTTATTTCTTATTGTTATTGTTATTTCTTATTGTTATTGTTATTTCTTATTGTTATTGTTATTTCTTATAGTTATTGTTATTTCTTATTGTTAGTGTTATTTCTTATTGTTATTGTTATTTCTTATTGTTATTGTTATTTCTTATTGTTATTTCTTATTGTTATTGTTATTTATTATTGTTATTGTTATTTCCTATTGTTATTGTTATTTCTTATTGTTATTGTTATTTCTTATTGTTCTTTCTTATTGTTATTGTTATTTCTTATTGTTATTGTTATTTCTTATTGTTATTGTTATTTCTTATTGTTATTGTTATTTCCTATTGTTATTGTTATTTCTTTTTGTTATTGTTATTACGTATTGTTATTGTTATTTCTTTTTGTTATTGTTATTTCTTATTGTTATTGTTATTGTTATTTCCTATTGTTATTGTTATTTCTTATTGTTATTGTTATTTCTTATTCTTATTGTTATTTCTTATTGTTATTTTTATTTCTTATTGTTATTGTTATTTCTTATTGTTATTGTTATTGTTATTTCTTATTGTTATTGTTATTTCTTATTGTTATTGTTATTGTTATTTCTTATTGTTATTGTTATTTCTTATTGTTATTTCCTATTGTTATTGTTATTTCTTATTGTTATTGTTATTTCTTATAGTTATTGTTATTGTTATTTTTTATTGTTACTGTTATTTCTTATTGTTATTGTTATTTCTTATTGTTATTGTTATTTCTTATTGTTATTGTTATTTCTTATTGATATTGTTATTTCTTATTGTTATTGTTATTTCTTATTGTTATTGTTATTTCCTATTGTTATTGTTATTTCTTTTTGTTATTGTTATTTCTTATTGTTATTGTTATTTCTTATTGTTATTGTTATTTCTTATTGGTATTGTTATTTCTTATTGTTATTGTTATTGTTATTCCTTATTATTATTGTTATTTCTTATTGTTATTGTTATTTCTTGTTGTTATTGTTATTTCTTATTGTTATTGTTATTTCCTATTGTTATTGTTATTTCTTATTGTTATTGTTATTTCTTATTGTTATTGTTATTTCTTATTGTTATTGTTATTTCTTTTTGTTATTGATATTTCTTATTGTTATTGTTATTTCTTATTGTTCTTTCTTATTGTTATTGTTATTTCTTATTGTTATTGTTATTTCTTATTGTTATTGTTATTTCTTATTGTTATTTCTTATTCTTATTGTTATTTCTTATTGTTGTTGTTAGTTCTTATTGTTATTGTTATTTCTTATAGTTATTGTTATTTCTTATTATTAGTGTTATTTCTTTTTGTTATTGTTATTTCTTATTGTTATTGTTATTTCTTATTGTTATTGTTATTTCTTATTGTTATTGTTATTTCCTATTGTTATTGTTATTTCTTATTGTTATTGTTATTTCTTATTGTTATAGTTATTTCTTATTGTTATTGTTATTGTTATTTCTTATTGTTATTATTATTTCTTATTGTTATTGTTATTTCTTATTGTTATTGTTATTTCTTATTGTTAGTGTTATTTCTTATAGTTATTGTTATTTCTTATTGTTATTGTTATTTCCTATTGATATTGTTATTTCCTATTGTTATTGTTATTTATTATTGTTATTGTTATTTCTTATTGTTATTGTTATTTCATATTGTTATTGTTATTTCTTATTGTTATTGTTATTTCCTATTGTTATTATTATTTCTTATTGTTATTGTTATTTCTTATTGTTATTGTTATTTCTTATTGTTATTGTTATTTCCTATTGTTATTGTTATTTCTTATTGTTATTGTTATTTCTTATTGTTATTGTTATTTCTTATTGTTATTGTTATTTCTTATTGTTATTGTTATTTCTTATTGTTATTTCCTATTGTTATTGTTATTTCTTTTTGTTATTGTTATTACTTATTGTTATTGTTATTTCTTTTTGTTATTGTTATTTCTTATTGTTATTGTTATTTCTTATTGTTATTGTTATTTCTTATTGTTATTGTTATTACTTATTGTTATTGTTATTTCTTTTGTTATTGTTATTTCTTATTGTTATTGTTATTTCTTATTGTTATTGTTATTTCTTATTGTTATTGTTATTTCTTATTGTTATTGTTATTTCTTATTGTTATTGTTATTTCTTATTGTTATTGTTATTTCCTATTGTTATTGTTATTTCTTATTGTTATTGTTATTTCTTATTGTTATTGTTATTTCTTATTGTTATTGTTATTTCTTTTTGTTATTGTTATTTCTTATTGTTATTGTTATTTCTTATTGTTATTGTTATTTCTTATTGTTATTGTTATTTCTTATTGTTATTGTTATTTCTTATTGTTATTGTTATTTCTTATTGTTATTGTTATTTCTTATTGTTATTGTTATTTCCTATTGTTATTTTTATTTCTTATTGTTATTGTTATTTCTTATTGTTATTGTTATTTCTTATTGTTATTGTTATTTCTTATTGTTATTGTTATTTCTTATTGTTATTGTTATTTCTTATTGTTATTGTTATTTATTATTGTTATTGTTATTTCTTAATATTATTGTTATTTCTTATTGTTATTGTTATTTCTTATTGTTATTGTTATTTCTTATTGTTATTGTTAATTCTTATTGTTATTGTTATTTCTTATTGATATTGTTATTTCTTATTGTTATTGTTATTTTTTTATTGTTATTGTAATTTCTTATTGTTACTGTTATTTCTTATTGTTATTGTTATTTTTTATTGTTATTGTTATTTCTTATTGTAATTGTTATTTCTTATTGTTATTTCTTATTGTCATTGTTATTTCTTATTGTTATTGTTATTTCTTATTGTTATTGTTATTTCTTGTTATTGTTATTTCTTATTGTCATTGTTATTTCTTATTGTTATTGTTATTTCTTATTGTTATTGTTATTTCTTAATGTTATTGTTATTTATTATTGTTATTGTTATTTCTTAATATTATTGTTATTTCTTATTGTTATTGTTATTTCTTATTGTTATTGTTATTTCCTATTGTTATTGTTACTTCTTTTTGTTATTGTTATTACTTACTGTTATTGTTATTTCTTTTTGTTATTGTTATTTCTTATTGTTATATTTATTTCTTATTGTTATTGTTATTTCTTATTGTTATTATTATTTCTTATTGTTATTGTTATTTCTTATTGTTAGTGTTATTTCTTATAGTTATTGTTATTTCTTATTGTTATTGTTATTTCCTATTGATATTGTTATTTCCTATTGTTATTGTTATTTATTATTGTTATTGTTATTTCTTATTGTTATTGTTATTTCATATTGTTATTGTTATTTCTTATTGTTATTGTTATTTCTTATTATTATTGTTATTTCTTATTGTTAGTGTTATTTCTTATTGTTATTGTTATTTCTTATTGTTATTGTTATTTCTTATTGTTATTGTTATTTATTATTGTTATTGTTATTTCCTATTGTTATTGTTATTTCTTATTGTTATTGTTATTTCCTATTATTATTGTTATTTCTTATTGTTATTGTTATTTCTTGTTGTTATTGTTATTTCTTATTGTTATTGTTATTTCTTATAGTTATTGTTATTTCTTATTGTTAGTGTTATTTCTTATTGTTATTGTTATTTCTTATTCTTATTGTTATTTCTTATTGTTATTGTTATTTCTTATTGTTATTGTTATTTCTTTTTGTTATTGTTATTTCCTATTGTTATTGTTATTTCTTATTGTTATTGTTATTTCTTATTGTTATTGTTATTTCTTATTGTTATTGTTATTTCTTTTTGTTATTGATATTTCTTATTGTTATTGTTATTTCTTATTGTTCTTTCTTATTGTTATTGTTATTTCTTATTGTTATTGTTATTTCTTATTGTTATTGTTATTTCTTATTGTTATTTCTTATTCTTATTGTTATTTCTTATTGTTGTTGTTATTTCTTATTGTTATTGTTATTTCTTATTATTAGTGTTATTTCTTTTTGTTATTGTTATTTCTTATTGTTATTGTTATTTCTTATTGTTATTGTTATTTCTTATTGTTATTGTTATTTCCTATTGTTATTGTTATTTCTTATTGTTATTGTTATTTCTTATTGGTATTGTTACTTCTTTTTGTTATTGTTATTACTTACTGTTATTGTTATTTCTTTTTGTTATTGTTATTTCTTATTGTTATAGTTATTTCTTATTGTTATTGTTATTGTTATTTCTTATTGTTATTGTTATTTCTTATTGTTATTGTTATTTCTTATTGTTATTGTTATTTCTTATTGTTAGTGTTATTTCTTATAGTTATTGTTATTTCTTATTGTTATTGTTATTTCCTATTGATATTGTTATTTCCTATTGTTATTGTTATTTATTATTGTTATTGTTATTTCTTATTGTTATTGTTATTTCATATTGTTATTGTTATTTCTTATTGTTATTGTTATTTCCTATTGTTATTATTATTTCTTATTGTTATTGTTATTTCTTATTGTTATTTCTTATTGTTATTGTTATTTCCTATTGTTATTGTTATTTCTTATTGTTATTGTTATTTCTTATTGTTATTGTTATTTCTTATTGTTATTCGTATTGTTATTTTTATTTCTTATTGTTATTGTTATTTCTTAATGTTATTGTTATTTCTTATTGTTATTGTTATTTCTTATTGTTATTGTTATTTCTTATTGTTATTGTTATTTCTTATTGTTATTGTTATTTCTTATTGTTATTGTTGTTTTTTATTGTTATTGTTATTTCTTATTGTTATTGTTATTTATTATTGTTATTGTTATTTCTTAATATTATTGTTATTTCTTATTGTTATTGTTATTTCTTTTTGTTATTGTTATTTCTTATTGTTATTGTTAATTCTTATTGTTATTGTTATTTCTTATTGATATTGTTATTTCTTATTGTTATTGTTATTTTTTTATTGTTATTGTAATTTCTTATTGTTACTGTTATTTCTTATTGTTATTGTTATTTCTTATTGTTATTGTTATTTCCTATTGTTATTGTTACTTCTTTTTGTTATTGTTATTACTTACTGTTATTGTTATTTCTTTTTGTTATTGTTATTTCTTATTGTTATATTTATTTCTTATTGTTATTGTTATTTCTTATTGTTATTATTATTTCTTATTGGTATTGTTATTTCTTATTGTTAGTGTTATTTCTTATAGTTATTGTTATTTCTTATTGTTATTGTTATTTCCTATTGATATTGTTATTTCCTATTGTTATTGTTATTTATTATTGTTATTGTTATTTCTTATTGTTATTGTTATTTCATATTGTTATTGTTATTTCTTATTGTTATTGTTATTTCTTATTATTATTGTTATTTCTTATTGTTAGTGTTATTTCTTATTGTTATTGTTATTTCTTATTGTTATTGTTATTTCTTATTGTTATTGTTATTTCTTATTGTTATTGTTATTTATTATTGTTATTGTTATTTCCTATTGTTATTGTTATTTCTTATTGTTATTTCTTATTGTTATTGTTATTGTTATTTCTTATTGTTATTGTTATTTCCTATTGTTATTGTTATTTCTTATTGTTATTGTTATTTCTTATTGTTATTGTTATTTCTTATTGTTATTGTTATTTCTTAATGTTATTGTTATTTCTTAATATTATTGTTATTTCTTTTTGTTATTGATATTTCTTATTGTTATTGTTAATTCTTATTGTTCTTTCTTATTGTTATTGTTATTGTTATTTCTTATTGTTATTGTTATTTCCTATTGTTATTGTTATTTCTTTTTGTTATTGGTATTTTGGTATTTCTTATAGTTATTGTTATTTCTAATTGTTATTGTTATTTCTTATTGATATTGATATTTCCTATTGTTATTGTTATTTCCTATTGTTATTGTTATTTCTTATTGTTATTGTTATTTCTTATTGTTATTGTTATTTCTTATTGTTATTGTTATTTCTTATTGTTATTGTTATTTCTTATTGTTATTGTTATTTCTTATTGTTATTGGTATTTCTTATTGTTATTGTTATTTCTTTTTGTTATTGTTATTTCTTATTGTTTTTGTTATTTATTATTGTTATTGTTATTTCCTATTGTTATTGTTATTTCTTATTGTTATTGTTATTTCTTATTGTTATTTTTATTTCTTATTCTTATTGTTATTGTTATTTCTTATTGTTATTGTTATTTCTTATTGTTATTGTTATTTCTTATTGTTAGTGTTATTTCTTATTGTTATTGTTATTTCTTATTGTTATTGTTATTTCTTATTGTTATTTCTTATTATTATTGTTATTTATTATTGTTATTGTTATTTCCTATTGTTATTGTTATTTCTTATTGTTATTGTTATTTCTTATTGTTATTGTTATTTCTTATTGTTATTGTTATTTCTTATTGTTATTGTTATTTCCTATTGTTATTGTTATTTCTTTTTGATATTGTTATTACGTATTGTTATTGTTATTTCTTTTTGTTATTGTTATTGTTATTTCTTATTCTTATTGTTATTTCTTATTCTTATTGTTATTTCTTATTGTTATTGTTATTTTTTATTGTTATTGTTATTTCCTATTGTTATTGTTATTTCTTATTGTTATTGGTATTTCTTATTGTTATTGTTATTGTTATTTCTTAATGTTATTCGTATTGTTATTTCTTATTGTTATTGTTATTACTTATTGTTATTGTTATTTCTTATTATTATTGTTATTTCTTATTGTTATTGTTATTTCTTATTGTTATTGTTGTTTCTTAATGTTATTGTTATTTCTTATTGTTATTGTTATTTCTTAATATTATTGTTATTTCTTTTCGTTATTGTTATTTCCTATTGTTATTGTTATTTCCTATTGTAATTGTTATTTCTCTTTGTTATTGTTATTACTTATTGTTATTTCTTTTTGTTATTGTTATTTCTTATTGTTATTGTTATTGTTATTTCTTATTGTTATTGTTATTTCTTATTGTTATTGTTATTTCTTATTGTTATTGTTATTTATTATTGTTATTGTTATTTCCTATTGTTATTGTTATTTCTTATTGTTATTGTTATTTCTTATTGTTATTGTTATTGTTATTTCTTATTGTTATTGTTATTTCTTATTGTTATTGTTATTTCTTATTGTTATTTCCTATTGTTATTGTTATTTCTTTTTGTTATTGTTATTTCTTATTGTTATTGTTATTGTTATTTTTTATTGTTACTGTTATTTCTTATTGTTATTGTTATTTCTTATTGTTATTGTTATTTCTTATTGTTATTGTTATTTCTTATTGTTATTGTTATTTCTTATTGTTATTGTTATTTCCTATTGTTATTGTTATTTCTTTTTGTTATTGCTATTTCTTATTGTTATTGTTATTTCTTATTGGTATTGTTATTTCTTATTGTTATTGTTATTGTTATTCCTTGTTATTATTGTTATTTCTTATTGTTATTGTTATTTCTTGTTGTTATTGTTATTTCTTATTGTTATTGTTATTTCTTATAGTTATTGTTATTTCTTATTGTTAGTGTTATTTCTTATTGTTATTGTTATTTCTTATTGTTATTGTTATTTCTTATTGTTATTGTTATTTCTTATTGTTATTGTTATTTCCTATTGTTATTGTTATTTCTTATTGTTATTGTTATTTCTTATTGTTATTGTTATTACTTATTGTTATTGTTATTTCTTTTTGTTATTGATATTTCTTATTGTTATTGTTATTTCTTATTGTTCTTTCTTATTGTTATTGTTATTTCTTATTGTTATTGTTATTTCTTATTGTTATTGTTATTTCTTATTGTTATTGTTATTTCTTATTGTTATTGTTATTTCTTATTGTTATTGTTATTTCCTATTGTTATTGTTATTTCTTTTCGTTATTGTTATTACTTATTGTTATTGTTATTTCTTTTTGTTATTGTTATTTCTTATTGTTATTGTTATTTCTTATTGTTATTGTTATTTCGTATTGTTATTGTTATTTCTTATTGTTATTGTTATTTCCTATTGTTATTATTATTTCTTATTGTTATTGTTATTTCTTATTGTTATTGTTATTTCTTATTGTTATTGTTATTTCTTATTGTTATTTCTTATTGTTATTGTTATTTTCTATTGTTATTGTTATTTCTTATTGTTATTGTTATTTCTTATTGTTATTGTTATTTCTTATTGTTATTGTTATTTCTTATTGTTATTGTTATTTCTTATTGTTATTGTTATTTCCTATTGTTATTGTTATTTCTTTTTGTTATTGTTATTACTTATTGTTATTGTTATTTCTTTTTATTATTGTTATTTCTTATTGTTATTGTTATTGCTATTTCTTATTGTTATTGTTATTTCTTATTGTTATTGTTATTTCTTATTGTTATTGTTATTGCCTATTGTTATTGTTATTTCTTATTGTTATTGTTCTTTCTTATTGTTATTGTTATTTCTTATTGTTATTGTTATTTCTTATTGTTATTGTTATTTATTACTGTTGTTGTTATTTCTTATTGTTATTGTTATTTCATATTGTTATTGTTATTTCTTATTGTTATTGTTATTTCTTATTGTTATTGTTATTTCTTATTGTTATTGTTATTTCTTTTTGTTATTGATATTTCTTATTGTTATTGTTCTTTCTTATTGTTATTGTTATTTCTTATTGTTATTGTTATTTCTTATTGTTATTGTTATTTCTTATTGTTATTGTTATTTCTTATTCTTATTGTTATTTCTTATTGTTGTTGTTATTTCTTATTGTTATTGTTATTTCTTATAGTTATTGTTATTTCTTATTATTAGTGTTATTTCTTTTTGTTATTGTTATTTCTTATTGTTATTGTTATTTCTTAATGTTATTGTTATTTCTTATTGTTATTGTTATTTCTTATTGTTATTGTTATTTCCTATTGTTATTGTTATTTCTTATTGTTATTGTTATTTCTTATTGGTATTGTTACTTCTTTTTGTTATTGTTATTACTTACTGTTATTGTTATTTCTTTTTGTTATTGTTATTTCTTATTGTTATAGTTATTTCTTATTGTTATTGTTATTTCTTATTGTTATTGTTATTGTTATTGTTATTTCTTATTGTTATTATTATTTCTTATTGTTATTGTTATTTCTTATTGTTATTGTTATTTCTTTTTGTTAGTGTTATTTCTTATAGTTATTGTTATTTCCTATTGATATTGTTACTTCCTATTGTTATTGTTATTTATTATTGTTATTGTTATTTCTTATTGTTATTGTTATTTCATATTGTTATTGTTATTTCTTATTGTTATTTTTATTTCCTATTGTTATTATTATTTCTTATTGTTATTGTTATTTCTTATTGTTATTGTTATTTCTTATTGTTATTGTTATTTCTTATTGTTATTGTTATTTCTTATTGTTATTGTTATTTCCTATTGTTATTGTTATTTCTTATTGTTATTGTTATTTCTTATTGTTATTGTTATTTCTTATTGTTATTGTTATTTCCTATTGTTATTGTTATTTCTTTTTGTTATTGTTATTACTTATTGTTATTGTTATTTCTTTTTGTTATTGTTATTTCTTATTGTTATTGTTATTGTTATTTCTTATTGTTATTGTTATTTCTTATTGTTATTGTTATTACTTATTGTTATTGTTATTTCTTTTTGTTATTGTTATTTCTTATTGTTATTGTTATTTCTTATTGTTATTGTTATTTCTTATTGTTATTGTTATTTCTTATTGTTATTGTTATTTCTTATTGTTATTGTTATTTTCTATTGTTATTGTTATTTCTTATTGTTATTGTTATTTCTTATTGTTATTGTTATTTCTTATAGTTATAGTTATTTCTTATTGTTATTGTTATTTCTTATTGTTATTCGTATTGTTATTTTTATTTCTTATTGTTATTGTTATTTTTTAATGTTATTGTTATTTCTTATTGTTATTGTTATTTCTTATTGTTATTGTTATTTCTTATTGTTATTGTTATTTCTTATTGTTATTGTTATTTCTTATTGTTATTGCTGTTTTTTATTGTTATTGTTATTTCTTATTGTTATTGTTATTGTTATTTCTTATTGTCATTGTTATTTCTTATTGTTATTGTTATTTCTTATTGTTATTGTTATTTCTTGTTATTGTTATTTCTTATTGTCATTGTTATTTCTTATTGTTATTGTTATTTCTTATTGTTATTGTTATTTCTTAATGTTATTGTTATTTATTATTGTTATTGTTATTTCTTAATATTATTGTTATTTCTTATTGTTATTGTTATTTCTTATTGTTATTGTTATTTCCTATTGTTATTGTTACTTCTTTTTGTTATTGTTATTACTTACTGTTATTGTTATTTCTTTTTGTTATTGTTATTGTTATTTCTTATTGTTATTATTATTTCTTATTGTTATTGTTATTTCTTATTGTTAGTGTTATTTCTTATAGTTATTGTTATTTCTTATTGTTATTGTTATTTCCTATTGATATTGTTATTTCCTATTGTTATTGTTATTTATTATTGTTATTGTTATTTCTTATTGTTATTGTTATTTCATATTGTTATTGTTATTTCTTATTGTTATTGTTATTTCTTATTATTATTGTTATTTCTTATTGTTATTGTTATTTCTTATTGTTATTGTTATTTATTATTGTTATTGTTATTTCCTATTGTTATTGTTATTTCTTATTGTTATTGTTATTGTTATTTCTTATTGTTATTGTTATTTCCTATTGTTATTGTTATTTCTTATTGTTATTGTTATTTCTTATTGTTATTGTTATTTCTTATTGTTATTGTTATTTCTTAATGTTATTGTTATTTCTTAATATTATTGTTATTTCTTTTTGTTATTGATATTTCTTATTGTTATTGTTAATTCTTATTGTTCTTTCTTATTGTTATTGTTATTTCCTATTGTTATTGTTATTTCTTTTTGTTATTGTTATTACTTATTGTTATTGTTATTTCTTTTTGTTATTGTTATTTCTTATTGTTATTGTTATTTCTTATTGTTATTGTTATTTCTTATTGTTATTGTTATTTCTTATTGTTATTGTTATTGCCTATTGTTATTGTTATTTCTTATTGTTATTGTTATTTCTTATTGTTATTGTTCTTTCTTATTGTTATTGTTACTGTGATTTCTTATTGTTATTGTTATTTCTTATTGTTATTGTTATTTCTTATTGTTATTGTTATTTCTTATTGTTATTGTTATTTCTTAATATTATTGTTATTTCTTTTTGTTATTGTTATTTCTTATTGTTCTTTCTTATTGTTATTGTTATTTCTTATTGTTATTGTTATTTCTTATTGTTATTGTTATTTCTTATTGTTATTGTTATTTCCTATTGTTATTGTTATTTCTTATTGTTATTGTTATTTCTTATTGTTATTGTTATTTCTTATTGTTGTTGTTATTTCTTATTGTTATTCGTATTGTTATTTCTTATTGTTATTTTTATTTCTTATTGTTATTGTTATTTCTTAATGTTATTGTTATTTCTTCTTGTTATTGTTATTTCTTATTGTTATTGTTATTGTTATTTCTTATTGTTATTGTTATTTCTTATTGTTATTGTTGTTTCTTATTGTTATTGTTATTCCTTATTGTTATTGTTATTTCTTAATATTATTGTTAGTTCTTATTGTTATTGTTATTTCTTATTGTTATTGTTATTTCTTATTGTTATTGTTATTTCTTATTGTTTTTGTTATTTCTTATTGATATTGTTATTTCTTATTGTTATTGTTATTTTTTTATTGTTATTGTAATTTCTTATTGTTACTGTTATTTCTTATTGTTATTGTTATTTTTTATTGTTATTGTTATTTCTTATTGTAATTGTTATTTCTTATTGTTATTGTTATTTCTTATTGTCATTGTTATTTCTTATTATTTTTGTTATTTCTTATTGTTATTGTTATTTCTTATAGTTATTGTTATTTCTTATTGTTATTGTTATTTCTTATTGGTATTGTTATTTCCTATTGTTATTGTTATTTATTATTGTTATTGTTATTTCTTATTGTTATTGTTATTTCATATTGTTATTGTTATTTCTTATTATTATTGTTATTTCTTATTGTTAGTGTTATTGCTTATTGTTATTGTTATTTCTTATTGTTATTGTTATTTATTATTGTTATTGTTATTTCCTATTGTTATTGTTATTGTTATTGTTATTTCTTATTGTTATTGTTATTTCTTATTGTTATTGTTATTGTTATTTCTTATTGTTATTGTTATTTCTTATTGTTATTGTTATTTCTTATTGTTATTGTTATTTCTTATTGTTATTGTTATTTCTTATTTTTATTGTTATTTCCTATTGTTATTGTTATAGTTATTTCTTAATGTTATTTCCTATTGTTATTGTTATTTCCTATTGTTATTGTTATTTCTTTTTGTTATTGTTATTGCTTATTGTTATTGTTATTTCTTTTTGTTATTGTTATTTCTTATTGTTATTGTTATTTCTTATTGTTATTGTTATTTCTTATTGTTATTGTTATTTCTTATTGTTATTGTTATTTCTTATTGTTATTGTTATTTCCTATTGTTATTGTTATTTCTTATTGTTATTGTTATTTCTTATTGTTATAGTTATTTCTTATTGTTATTCGTATTGTTATTTCTTATTGTTATTTTTATTTCTTATTGTTATTGTCATTCTTAATGTTATTGTTATTTCTTATTGTTATTGTTATTTCTTATTGTTATTGTTATTTCTTATTGTTATTGTTATTTCTTATTGTTATTGTTGTTTTTTATTGTTATTGTTATTTCTTATTGTTATTGTTATTTATTATTGTTATTGTTATTTCTTAATATTATTGTTATTTCTTATTGTTATTGTTATTTCTTATTGTTATTGTTATTTCTTATTGTTATTGTTATTTCTTATTGTTATTGTTATTTCTTATTGTTTTTGTTATTTCTTATTGTTACTGTTATTTCTTATTGTTAGTGTTATTTTTTATTGTTATTGTTATTTCTTATTGTAATTGTTATTTCTTATTGTTATTGTTATTTCTTATTGTCATTGTTATTTCTTATTGTTATTGTTATTTCTTATTGTTATTGTTATTTCTTATTGTTATTGTTATTTCTTATTGTCATTGTTATTTCTTATTGTTATTGTTATTTCTTAATGTTATTGTTATTTATTATTGTTATTGTTATTTCTTAATATTATTGTTATTTCTTATTGTTATTGTTATTTCTTATTGTTATTGTTATTTCTTATTGTTATTGTTATTTCCTATTGTTATTGTTACTTCTTTTTGTTATTGTTATTACTTACTGTTATTGTTATTTCCTTTTGTTATTGTTATTTCTTATTGTTATAGTTATTTCTTATTGTTATTGTTATTGTTATTTCTTATTGTTATTATTATTTCTTATTGTTATTGTTATTTCTTATTGTTAGTGTTATTTCTTATAGTTATTGTTATTTCTTATTGTTATTGTTATTTCCTATTGATATTGTTATTTCCTATTGTTATTGTTATTTATTATTGTTATTGTTATTTCTTATTGTTATTGTTATTTCATATTGTTATTGTTATTTCTTATTGTTATTGTTATTTCTTATTATTATTGTTATTTCTTATTGTTATGGTTATTTCTTATTGTTATTGTTATTTCCTATTGTTATTGTTATTTCTTATTGTTATTTCTTATTGTTATTGTTATTTCTTATTGTTATTGTTATTTCCTATTGTTATTGTTATTTCTTATTGTTATTGTTATTTCTTATTGTTATTGTTATTTCTTATTGTTATTGTTATTTCTTAATGTTATTGTTATTTCTTAATATTATTGTTATTTCTTTTTGTTATTGATATTTCTTATTGTTATTGTTATTTCTTATTGTTATTGTTATTTCTTATTGTTATTGTTATTTCCTATTGTTATTGTTATTTCTTTTTGTTATTGTTATTACTTATTGTTATTGTTATTTATTTTTGTTATTGTTATTTCTTATTGTTATTGTTATTTCTTATTGTTATTTTTATTTCTTATTGTTATTGTTATTTCTTATTGTTATTGTTATTGCCTATTGTTATTGTTATTTCTTATTGTTATTGTTATTTCTTATTGTTATTGTTCTTTCTTATTGTTATTGTTACTGTTATTTCTTATTGTTATTGTTATTTCTTATTGTTATTGTTATTTCTTATTGTTATTGTTATTTCTTATTGTTATTTCTTAATATTATTGTTATTTCTTTTTGTTATTGTTATTTCTTATTGTTCTTTCTTATTGTTATTGTTATTTCTTATTGTTATTGTTATTTCTTATTGTTATTGTTATTTCTTATTGTTATTGTTATTTCCTATTGTTATTGTTATTTCTTATTGTTATTGTTATTTCTTATTGTTATTGTTATTTCTTATTGTTATTCGTATTGTTATTTCTTATTGTTATTTTTATTTCTTATTGTTATTGTTATTTCTTCTTGTTATTGTTATTTCTTATTGTTATTGTTATTGTTATTTCTTATTGTTATTGTTATTTCTTATTGTTATTGTTGTTTCTTATTGTTATTGTTATTCCTTATTGTTATTGTTATTTCTTAATATTATTGTTAGTTCTTATTGTTATTGTTATTTCTTATTGTTATTGTTATTTCTTATTGTTATTGTTATTTCTTATTGTTATTGTTATTTCCTATTGTTATTGTTATTTCTTATTGTTATTGTTATTTCTTATTGTTATTGTTATTTCTTATTGTTATTGTTATTTCTTAATGTTATTGTTATTTCTTAATATTATTGTTATTTCTTTTTGTTATTGATATTTCTTATTGTTATTGTTATTTCTTATTGTTATTGTTATTTCTTATTGTTATTGTTATTTCCTATTGTTATTGTTATTTCTTTTTGTTATTGTTATTACTTATTGTTATTGTTATTTATTTTTGTTATTGTTATTTCTTATTGTTATTGTTATTTCTTATTGTTATTTTTATTTCTTATTGTTATTGTTATTTCTTATTGTTATTGTTATTGCCTATTGTTATTGTTATTTCTTATTGTTATTGTTATTTCTTATTGTTATTGTTCTTTCTTATTGTTATTGTTACTGTTATTTCTTATTGTTATTGTTATTTCTTATTGTTATTGTTATTTCTTATTGTTATTGTTATTTCTTATTGTTATTTCTTAATATTATTGTTATTTCTTTTTGTTATTGTTATTTCTTATTGTTCTTTCTTATTGTTATTGTTATTTCTTATTGTTATTGTTATTTCTTATTGTTATTGTTATTTCTTATTGTTATTGTTATTTCCTATTGTTATTGTTATTTCTTATTGTTATTGTTATTTCTTATTGTTATTGTTATTTCTTATTGTTATTCGTATTGTTATTTCTTATTGTTATTTTTATTTCTTATTGTTATTGTTATTTCTTAATGTTATTGTTATTTCTTCTTGTTATTGTTATTTCTTATTGTTATTGTTATTGTTATTTCTTATTGTTATTGTTATTTCTTATTGTTATTGTTGTTTCTTATTGTTATTGTTATTCCTTATTGTTATTGTTATTTCTTAATATTATTGTTAGTTCTTATTGTTATTGTTATTTCTTATTGTTATTGTTATTTCTTATTGTTATTGTTATTTCTTATTGTTTTTGTTATTTCTTATTGATATTGTTATTTCTTATTGTTATTGTTATTTTTTTATTGTTATTGTAATTTCTTATTGTTACTGTTATTTCTTATTGTTATTGTTATTTTTTATTGTTATTGTTATTTCTTATTGTAATTGTTATTTCTTATTGTTATTGTTATTTCTTATTGTCATTGTTATTTCTTATTATTATTGTTATTTCTTATAGTTATTGTTATTTCTTATTGTTATTGTTATTTCTTATTGGTATTGTTATTTCCTATTGTTATTGTTATTTATTATTGTTATTGTTATTTCTTATTGTTATTGTTATTTCATATTGTTATTGTTATTTCTTATTATTATTGTTATTTCTTATTGTTAGTGTTATTGCTTATTGTTATTGTTATTTCTTATTGTTATTGTTATTTATTATTGTTATTGTTATTTCCTATTGTTATTGTTATTGTTATTGTTATTTCTTATTGTTATTGTTATTTCTTATTGTTATTGTTATTGTTATTTCTTATTGTTATTGTTATTTCTTATTGTTATTGTTATTTCTTATTGTTATTGTTATTTCTTATAGTTATTGTTATTTCTTATAGTTATTGTTATTTCTTATTGTTATTGTTATTTCTTATTTTTATTGTTATTTCCTATTGTTATTGTTATAGTTATTTCTTAATGTTATTTCCTATTGTTATTGTTATTTCTTTTTGTTATTGTTATTGCTTATTGTTATTGTTATTTCTTTTTGTTATTGTTATTTCTTATTGTTATTGTTATTTCTTATTGTTATTGTTATTTCTTATTGTTATTGTTATTTCTTATTGTTATTGTTATTTCTTATTGTTATTGTTATTTCCTATTGTTATTGTTATTTCTTATTGTTATTGTTATTTCTTATTGTTATAGTTATTTCTTATTGTTATTCGTATTGTTATTTCTTATTGTTATTTTTATTTCTTATTGTTATTGTCATTCTTAATGTTATTGTTATTTCTTATTGTTATTGTTATTTCTTATTGTTATTGTTATTTCTTATTGTTATTGTTATTTCTTATTGTTATTGTTATTTCTTATTGTTATTGTTGTTTTTTATTGTTATTGTTATTTCTTATTGTTATTGTTATTTATTATTGTTATTGTTATTTCTTAATATTATTGTTATTTCTTATTGTTATTGTTATTTCTTATTGTTATTGTTATTTCTTATTGTTATTGTTATTTCTTATTGTTTTTGTTATTTCTTATTGATATTGTTATTTCTTATTGTTATCGTTATTTTTTATTGTTATTGTAATTTCTTATTGTTACTGTTATTTCTTATTGTTAGTGTTATTTTTTATTGTTATTGTTATTTCTTATTGTAATTGTTATTTCTTATTGTTATTGTTATTTCTTATTGTCATTGTTATTTCTTATTGTTATTGTTATTTCTTATTGTTATTGTTATTTCTTATTGTTATTGTTATTTCTTATTGTCATTGTTATTTCTTATTGTTATTGTTATTTCTTAATGTTATTGTTATTTATTATTGTTATTGTTATTTCTTAATATTATTGTTATTTCTTATTGTTACTGTTATTTCTTATTGTTATTGTTATTACTTATTGTTATTGTTATTTCCTATTGTTATTGTTACTTCTTTTTGTTATTGTTATTACTTACTGTTATTGTTATTTCCTTTTGTTATTGTTATTTCTTATTGTTATAGTTATTTCTTATTGTTATTGTTATTGTTATTTCTTATTGTTATTATTATTTCTTATTGTTATTGTTATTTCTTATTGTTATTGTTATTTCTTATTGTTAGTGTTATTTCTTATAGTTATTGTTATTTCTTATTGTTATTGTTATTTCCTATTGATATTGTTATTTCCTATTGTTATTGTTATTTATTATTGTTATTGTTATTTCTTATTGTTATTGTTATTTCATATTGTTATTGTTATTTCTTATTGTTATTGTTATTTCTTATTATTATTGTTATTTCTTATTGTTATTGTTATTTCTTATTGTTATTGTTATTTCCTATTGTTATTGTTATTTCTTATTGTTATTGTTATTTCTTATTGTTATTGTTATTTCCTATTGTTATTGTTATTTCTTATTGTTATTGTTATTTCTTATTGTTATTGTTATTTCTTAATGTTATTGTTATTTCTTAATATTATTGTTATTTCTTTTTGTTATTGATATTTCTTATTGTTATTGTTATTTCTTATTGTTCTTTCTTATTGTTATTGTTATTTCTTATTGTTATTGTTATTTCTTATTGTTATTGTTATTTCCTATTGTTATTGTTATTTCTTTTTGTTATTGTTATTACTTATTGTTATTGTTATATCTTTTTGTTATTGTTATTTCTTATTGTTATTATTATTGTTATTTCTTATTGTTATTGTTATTTCTTATTGTTATTGTTATTTCTTATTGTTATTGTTATTTCTTATTGTTATTGTTATTGCTTATTGTTATTGTTATTTCTTATTGTTATTGTTATTTATTATTGTTATTGTTATTTCCTATTGTTATTGTTATTGTTATTCCTTATTGTTATTGTTATTTCTTAATGTTATTGTTATTTATTATTGTTATTGTTATTTCTTAATATTATTGTTATTTCTTATTGTTACTGTTATTTCTTATTGTTATTGTTATTACTTATTGTTATTGTTATTTCCTATTGTTATTGTTACTTCTTTTTGTTATTGTTATTACTTACTGTTATTGTTATTTCCTTTTGTTATTGTTATTTCTTATTGTTATAGTTATTTCTTATTGTTATTGTTATTGTTATTTCTTATTGTTATTATTATTTCTTATTGTTATTGTTATTTCTTATTGTTATTGTTATTTCTTATTGTTAGTGTTATTTCTTATAGTTATTGTTATTTCTTATTGTTATTGTTATTTCCTATTGATATTGTTATTTCCTATTGTTATTGTTATTTATTATTGTTATTGTTATTTCTTATTGTTATTGTTATTTCATATTGTTATTGTTATTTCTTATTGTTATTGTTATTTCTTATTATTATTGTTATTTCTTATTGTTATTGTTATTTCTTATTGTTATTGTTATTTCCTATTGTTATTGTTATTTCTTATTGTTATTTCTTATTGTTATTGTTATTTCTTATTGTTATTGTTATTTCCTATTGTTATTGTTATTTCTTATTGTTATTGTTATTTCTTATTGTTATTGTTATTTCTTATTGTTATTGTTATTTCTTAATGTTATTGTTATTTCTTAATATTATTGTTATTTCTTTTTGTTATTGATATTTCTTATTGTTATTGTTATTTCTTATTGTTCTTTCTTATTGTTATTGTTATTTCTTATTGTTATTGTTATTTCTTATTGTTATTGTTATTTCCTATTGTTATTGTTATTTCTTTTTGTTATTGTTATTACTTATTGTTATTGTTATATCTTTTTGTTATTGTTATTTCTTATTGTTATTATTATTGTTATTTCTTATTGTTATTGTTATTTCTTATTGTTATTGTTATTTCTTATTGTTATTGTTATTTCTTATTGTTATTGTTATTGCCTATTGTTATTGTTATTTCTTATTGTTATTGTTATTTCTTATTGTTATTGTTATTTCTTATTGTTATTGTTATTGTTATTCCTTATTGTTATTGTTATTTCTTATTGTTATTGTTATTTCTTATTGTTAAGGTTATTTCTTAATATTATTGTTATTTCTTTTTGTTATTGTTATTTCTTATTGTTATTGTTATTTCCTATTGTTCTTTCTTATTGTTATTGTTATTTCTTATTGTTATTGTTATTTCTTTGTGTTATTTCTTATTGTTATTGTTATTTCTTTTTGTTATTGTTATTACTTATTGTTATTGTTATTTCTTATTGTTATTGTTATTTCTTATTGTTATTGTTATTTCTTATTGTTATTGTTATTTCTTATTGTTATTGTTATTTCTTATTGTTATTGTTATTTCTTATTGTTATTGTTATTTCTTATTGTTATTGTTATTTCTTATAGTTATTGTTATTTCTTATTGATATTGTTATTTCCTATTGTTATTGTTATTTATTATTGTTATTGTTATTTCTTATTGTTATTGTTATTTCATATTGTTATTGTTATTCCTTATTGTTATTGTTATTTCTTATTATTATTGTTATTTCTTATTGTTAATGTTATTTCTTATTGTTATTGTTATTTCTTATTGTTATTGTTATTTCTTATTGTTATTGTTATTTCTTTTTGTTATTGTTATTTCTTATTGTTTTTGTTATTTATTATTGTTATTGTTATTTCCTATTGTTATTAATATTTCTTATTGTTATTGTTATTTCTTATTGTTACTTTTATTTCTTATTGTTATTGTTATTGTTATTTCTTATTGTTATTGTTATTTCTTATTGTTATTGTTATTTCTTTTTGTTATTGTTATTACGTATTGTTATTGTTATTTCTTTTTGTTATTGTTATTTCTTATTGTTATTGTTATTGTTATTTCTTATTCTTATTGTTATTTCTTATTGTTATTGTTATTTCTTATTGTTATTTCCTATTGTTATTGTTATTTCTTTTTGTTATTGTTATTTCTTATTGTTATTGTTATTTCTTATAGTTATTGTTATTGTTATTTTTTATTGTTACTGTTATTTCTTATTGTTATTGTTATTTCTTATTGTTATTGTTATTTCTTATTGTTATTGTTATTTCTTATTGATATTGTTATTTCTTATTGTTATTGTTATTTCTTATTGTTATTGTTATTTCCTATTGTTATTGTTATTTCTTTTTGTTATTGTTATTTCTTATTGTTATTGTTATTTCTTATTGTTATTGTTATTTCTTATTGGTATTGTTATTTCTTATTGTTATTGTTATTGTTATTCCTTATTATTATTGTTATTTCTTATTGTTATTGTTATTTCTTGTTGTTATTGTTATTTTTTATTGTTATTGTTATTCCTTATTGTTATTGTTATTTCTTATTGTTATTGTTATTGTTATTTCTTATTGTTATTCGTATTGTTATTTCTTATTGTTATTGTTATTTCTTATTGTTATTGTTATTTCTTATTATTATTGTTATTTCTTATTGTTATTGTTGTTTCTTAATGTTATTGTTATTTCTTATTGTTATTGTTATTTCTTAATATTATTGTTATATCTTTTCGTTATTGTTATTTCTTATTGTTCTTTCTTATTGTTATTGTTATTTCTTATTGTTATTGTTTTTTCTTATTGTTATTGTAATTTCCTATTGTAATTGTTATTTCTCTTTGTTATTGTTATTACTTATTGTTATTGTTATTTCTTATTGTTATTGTTATTGTTATTTCTTATTGTTATTGTTATTTCTTATTGTTATTGTTATTTATTATTGTTATTGTTATTTCCTATTGTTATTGTTATTTCTTATTGTTATTGTTATTTCTTATTCTTATTGTTATTTCTTATTGTTATTGTTATTTCTTATTGTTATTGTTATTGTTATTTCTTATTGTTATTTTTATTTCTTATTGTTATTTCCTATTGTTATTGTTATTTCTTTTTGTTATTGTTATTTCTTATTGTTATTGTTATTTCTTATAGTTATTGTTATTGTTATTTTTTATTGTTACTGTTATTTCTTATTGTTATTGTTATTTCTTATTGTTATTGTTATTTCTTATTGATATTGTTATTTCTTATTGTTATTGTTATTTCTTATTGTTATTGTTATTTCCTATTGTTATTGTTATTTCTTTTTGTTATTGTTATTTCTTATTGTTATTGTTATTTCTTATTGTTATTGTTATTTCTTATTGGTATTGTTATTTCTTATTGTTATTGTTATTGTTATTCCTTATTATTATTGTTATTTCTTATTGTTATTGTTATTTCTTGTTGTTATTGTTATTTTTTATTGTTATTGTTATTTCTTATAGTTATTGTTATTTCTTATTGTTAGTGTTATTTCTTATTGTTATTGTTATTTCTTATTGTTATTGTTATTTCTTATTGTTATTGTTATTTCTTATTGTTATTGTTATTTCTTATTGTTATTAATATTTCCTATTGTTATTGTTATTTCTTATTGTTATTGTTATTTCTTATTGTTATTGTTATTTCTTATTGTTATTTTTATTTCTTTTTGTTATTGATATTTCTTATTGTTATTGTTATTTCTTATTGTTCTTTCTTATTGTTATTGTTATTTCTTATTGTTATTGTTATTTCTTATTGTTATTGTTATTTCTTATTGTTATTTCTTATTCTTATTGTTATTTCTTATTGTTGTTGTTATTTCTTATTGTTATTGTTATTTCTTATAGTTATTGTTATTTCTTATTATCAGTGTTATTTCTTTTTGTTATTGTTATTTCTTATTGTTATTGTTATTTCTTATTGTTATTGTTATTTCTTATTGTTATTGTTATTTCTTATTATTATTGTTATTTCTTATTGGTATTGTTACTTCTTTTTGTTATTGTTATTACTTACTGTTATTGTTATTTCTTTTTGTTATTGTTATTTCTTATTGTTATAGTTATTTCTTATTGTTATTGTTATTGTTATTTCTTATTGTTATTATTATTTCTTATTGTTATTGTTATTTCTTATTGTTATTGTTATTTCTTATTGTTAGTGTTATTTCTTATAGTTATTGTTATTTCTTATTGTTATTGTTATTTCCTATTGATATTGTTATTTATTATTGTTATTGTTATTTCTTATTGTTATTGTTATTTCATATTGTTATTGTTATTTCTTATTGTTATTGTTATTTCCTATTGTTATTATTATTTCTTATTGTTATTGTTATTTCTTATTGTTATTGTTATTTCTTATTGTTATTGTTATTTCTTATTGTTATTGTTATTTCCTATTGTTATTGTTATTTCTTATTGTTAATTTCCTATTGTTATTGTTATTTCTTTTTGTTATTGTTATTACTTATTGTTATTGTTATTTCTTATTGTTATTGTTATTTCTTATTGTTATTGTTATTTCTTATTGTTATTGTTATTTCTTATTGTTATTGTTATTACTTATTGTTATTGTTATTTCTTTTTGTTATTGTTATTTCTTATTGTTATTGTTATTTCTTATTGTTATTGTTATTTCTTATTGTTATTGTTATTTCTTATTGTTATTGTTATTTCTTATTGTTATTGTTATTTCCTATTGTTATTGTTATTTCTTATTGTTATTGTTATTTCTTATTGTTATTCGTATTGTTATTTTTATTTCTTATTGTTATTGTTATTTCTTATTGTTATTGTTATTCCTTATTGTTATTGTTATTCCTTATTGTTATTGTTATTTCTTATTGTTATTGTTATTTCTTATTGTTATTGTTATTTCTTATTGTTATTGTTGTTTTTTATTGTTATTGTTATTTCTTATTGTTATTGTTATTTATTATTGTTATTGTTATTTCTTAATATTATTGTTATTTCTTATTGTTATTGTTATTTCTTATTGTTATTGTTATTTCTTATTCTTATTGTTAATTCTTATTGTTATTGTTATTTCTTATTGTTTTTGTTATTTCTTATTGTTATTGTTATTTTTTTATTGTTATTGTAATTTCTTATTGTTACTGTTATTTCTTATTGTTATTGTTATTTTTTTATTGTTATTGTTATTTCTTATTGTAATTGTTATTTCTTATTGTTATTTCTTATTGTCATTGTTATTTCTTATTGTTATTGTTATTTCTTATTGTTATTGTTATTTCTTGTTATTGTTATTTCTTATTGTCATTGTTATTTCTTATTGTTATTGTTATTTCTTATTGTTATTGTTATTTCTTAATGTTATTGTTATTTATTATTGTTATTGTTATTTCTTAATATTATTGTTATTTCTTATTGTTATTGTTATTTCTTATTGTTATTGTTATTTCCTATTGTTATTGTTACTTCTTTTTGTTATTGTTATTACTTACTGTTATTGTTATTTCTTTTTGTTATTGTTATTTCTTATTGTTATATTTATTTCTTATTGTTATTGTTATTTCTTATTGTTATTATTATTTCTTATTGTTATTGTTATTTCTTATTGTTAGTGTTATTTCTTATAGTTATTGTTATTTCTTATTGTTATTGTTATTTCCTATTGATATTGTTATTTCCTATTGTTATTGTTATTTATTATTGTTATTGTTATTTCTTATTGTTATTGTTATTTCTTATTGTTATTGTTATTTCTTATTATTATTGTTATTTCTTATTGTTAGTGTTATTTCTTATTGTTATTGTTATTTCTTATTGTTATTTCTTATTGTTATTGTTATTTCTTATTGTTATTGTTATTTCTTATTGTTATTGTTATTTATTATTGTTATTGTTATTTCCTATTGTTATTGTTATTTCTTATTGTTATTTCTTATTGTTATTGTTATTGTTATTTCTTATTGTTATTGTTATTTCCTATTGTTATTGTTATTTCTTATTGTTATTGTTATTTCTTATTGTTATTGTTATTTCTTATTGTTATTGTTATTTCTTAATGTTATTGTTATTTCTTAATATTATTGTTATTTCTTTTTGTTATTGATATTTCTTATTGTTATTGTTAATTCTTATTGTTCTTTCTTATTGTTATTGTTATTTCCTATTGTTATTATTATTTCTTATTGTTATTGTTATTTCTTATTGTTATTGTTATTTCTTATTGTTATTGTTATTTCTTATTGTTATTTCTTATTGTTATTGTTATTTCTTTTTGTTATTGATATTTCTTATTGTTATTGTTATTTCTTATTGTTCTTTCTTATTGTTATTGTTATTTCTTATTGTTAGTGTTATTTCTTATTGTTATTGTTATTTCTTATTGTTATTATTATTTCTTATTGTTATTGTTATTTCCTATTGTTATTGTTATTTCTTTTCGTTATTGTTATTACTTATTGTTATTGTTATTTCTTTTTGTTATTGTTATTTCTTATTGTTATTGTTATTTCTTATTGTTATTGTTATTTCTTATTGTTATTGTTATTTCTTATTGTTATTTCTTATTGTTATTGTTATTTCCTATTGTTATTGTTATTTCTTATTGTTATTGTTATTTCTTATTGTTATTGTTATTTCTTATTGTTATTGTTATTTCTTATTGTTATTGTTATTTCCTATTGTTATTGTTATTTCTTTTTGTTATTGTTATTACTTATTGTTATTGTTATTTCTTTTTGTTATTGTTATTTCTTATTGTTATTGTTATTGTTATTTCTTATTGTTATTGTTATTTCTTATTGTTATTGTTATTTCTTATTGTTATTGTTATTGCCTATTGTTATTGTTATTTCTTATTGTTATTGTTCTTTCTTATTGTTATTGTTATTTCTTATTGTTATTGTTATTTATTACTGTTGTTGTTATTTCTTATTGTTATTGTTATTTCATATTGTTATTGTTATTTCTTATTGTTATTGTTATTTCTTATTATTATTGTTATTTCTTATTGTTAGTGTTATTTCTTATTGTTATTGTTAGTTCTTATTGTTATTGTTATTTCTTATTGTTATTTCTTATTGTTATTGTTATTTCTTATTGTTATTGTTATTTATTATTGTTATTGTTATTTCCTATTGTTATTGTTATTTCTTATTGTTAATGTTATTTATTATTGTTATTGTTATTTCTTATTGTTATTGTTATTTCTTATTGTTATTGTTATTTCTTTATTGTTCTTTCTTATTGTTATTGTTATTTCTTATTGTTATCTATTATTGTTATTGTTATTTCTTATTGTTATTGTTATTTCTTATTGTTATTGTTATTTCCTATTGTTATTGTTACTTCTTTTTGTTATTGTTATTACTTATTGTTATTGTTATTTCTTTTTGTTATTGTTATTTCTTATTCTTATTGTTGTTTCTTATTTTTATTGTTATTTCTTATTGTTATTATTATTTCTTATTGTTATTGTTATTTCTTATTGTTATTGTTATTTCTTATTGTTATTGTTATTTCTTATTATTATTGTTATTGTTATTTCTTATTGGTATTGTTATTTCCTATTGTTATTGTTATTTATTATTGTTATTGTTATTTCTTATTGTTATTGTTATTTCATATTGTTATTGTTATTTCTTATTGTTATTGTTATTTCTTATTGTTATTGTTACTTCTTATTGTTATTGTTATTTCTTATTGTTATTGTTATTTATTATTGTTATTGTTATTTCCTATTGTTATTGTTATTTCTTATTGTTATTGTTATTGTTATTTCTTATTGTTATTGTTATTTCGTATTGTTATTGTTATTTCTTATTGTTATTGTTATTTCTTATAGTTATTGTTATTTCTTATTGTTATTGTTATTTCTTATTGTAATTGTTATTTCCTATTGTTATTGTTATTTCTTATTGTTATTGTTATTTCTTATTGTTATTGTTATTTCTTAATGTTATTGTTATTTCTTAATATTATTGTTATTTCTTTTTGTTATTGATATTTCTTATTGTTATTGTTATTTCTTATTGTTCTTTCTTATTGTTATTGTTATTTCTTATTGTTATTTCCTATTGTTATTGTTATTTCCTATTGTTATTGTTATTTCTTTTTGTTATTGTTATTACTTATTGTTATTGTTATTTCTTTTTGTTATTGTTATTTCTTATTGTTATTGTTATTTCTTATTGTTATTGTTATTTCTTATTGTTATTGTTATTTATTATTGTTATTGTTATTTCTTATTGTTATTCGTATTGTTATTTCTTATTGTTATTTTTATTTCTTATTGTTATTGTTATTTCTTAATATTATTGTTATATCTTTTCGTTATTGTTATTTCTTATTGTTCTTTCTTATTGTTATTGTTATTTCTTATTGTTATTGTTTTTTCTTATTGTAATTGTTATTTCTCTTTGTTATTGTTATTACTTATTGTTATTGTTATTTCTTATTGTTATTGTTATTGTTATTTCTTATTGTTATTGTTATTTCTTATTGTTATTGTTATTTATTATTGTTATTGTTATTTCCTATTGTTATTGTTATTTCTTATTGTTATTGTTATTTCTTATTCTTATTGTTATTTCTTATTGTTATTGTTATTTCTTATTGTTATTGTTATTGTTATTTCTTATTGTTATTGTTATTTCTTATTGTTATTGTTATTTCTTATTGTTATTTCCTATTGTTATTGTTATTTCTTTTTGTTATTGTTATTTCTTATTGTTATTGTTATTTCTTATTGTTATTTCTTATTGTTATTGTTATTTCCTATTGTTATTGTTATTTCTTATTGTTATTGTTATTTCTTATTGTTATTGTTATTTCTTATTGTTATTGTTATTTCTTATTGTTATTGTTATTTCCTATTGTTATTGTTATTTCTTTTTGTTATTGTTATTACTTATTGTTATTGTTATTTCTTTTTGTTATTGTTATTTCTTATTGTTATTGTTATTGTTATTTCTTATTGTTATTGTTATTTCTTATTGTTATTGTTATTTCTTATTGTTATTGTTATTGCCTATTGTTATTGTTATTTCTTATTGTTATTGTTCTTTCTTATTGTTATTGTTATTTCTTATTGTTATTGTTATTTATTACTGTTGTTGTTATTTCTTATTGTTATTGTTATTTCATATTGTTATTGTTATTTCTTATTGTTATTGTTATTTCTTATTATTATTGTTATTTCTTATTGTTAGTGTTATTTCTTATTGTTATTGTTAGTTCTTATTGTTATTGTTATTTCTTATTGTTATTTCTTATTGTTATTGTTATTTCTTATTGTTATTGTTATTTATTATTGTTATTGTTATTTCCTATTGTTATTGTTATTTCTTATTGTTAATGTTATTTATTATTGTTATTGTTATTTCTTATTGTTATTGTTATTTCTTATTGTTATTGTTATTTCTTTATTGTTCTTTCTTATTGTTATTGTTATTTCTTATTGTTATCTATTATTGTTATTGTTATTTCTTATTGTTATTGTTATTTCTTATTGTTATTGTTATTTCCTATTGTTATTGTTACTTCTTTTTGTTATTGTTATTACTTATTGTTATTGTTATTTCTTTTTGTTATTGTTATTTCTTATTCTTATTGTTGTTTCTTATTTTTATTGTTATTTCTTATTGTTATTATTATTTCTTATTGTTATTGTTATTTCTTATTGTTATTGTTATTTCTTATTGTTATTGTTATTTCTTATTATTATTGTTATTGTTATTTCTTATTGGTATTGTTATTTCCTATTGTTATTGTTATTTATTATTGTTATTGTTATTTCTTATTGTTATTGTTATTTCATATTGTTATTGTTATTTCTTATTGTTAGTGTTATTTCTTATTGTTATTGTTACTTCTTATTGTTATTGTTATTTCTTATTGTTATTGTTATTTATTATTGTTATTGTTATTTCCTATTGTTATTGTTATTTCTTATTGTTATTGTTATTGTTATTTCTTATTGTTATTGTTATTTCTTATTGTTATTGTTATTTCGTATTGTTATTGTTATTTCTTATTGTTATTGTTATTTCTTATAGTTATTGTTATTTCTTATTGTTATTGTTATTTCTTATTGTAATTGTTATTTCCTATTGTTATTGTTATTTCTTATTGTTATTGTTATTTCTTATTGTTATTGTTATTTCTTAATGTTATTGTTATTTCTTAATATTATTGTTATTTCTTTTTGTTATTGATATTTCTTATTGTTATTGTTATTTCTTATTGTTCTTTCTTATTGTTATTGTTATTTCTTATTGTTATTTCCTATTGTTATTGTTATTTCCTATTGTTATTGTTATTTCTTTTTGTTATTGTTATTACTTATTGTTATTGTTATTTCTTTTTGTTATTGTTATTTCTTATTGTTATTGTTATTTCTTATTGTTATTGTTATTTCTTATTGTTATTGTTATTTATTATTGTTATTGTTATTTCTTATTGTTATTCGTATTGTTATTTCTTATTGTTATTTTTATTTCTTATTGTTATTGTTATTTCTTAATATTATTGTTATATCTTTTCGTTATTGTTATTTCTTATTGTTCTTTCTTATTGTTATTGTTATTTCTTATTGTTATTGTTTTTTCTTATTGTAATTGTTATTTCTCTTTGTTATTGTTATTACTTATTGTTATTGTTATTTCTTATTGTTATAGTTATTGTTATTTCTTATTGTTATTGTTATTTCTTATTGTTATTGTTATTTATTATTGTTATTGTTATTTCCTATTGTTATTGTTATTTCTTATTGTTATTGTTATTTCTTATTCTTATTGTTATTTCTTATTGTTATTGTTATTTCTTATTGTTATTGTTATTGTTATTTCTTATTGTTATTGTTATTTCTTATTGTTATTGTTATTTCTTATTGTTATTTCCTATTGTTATTGTTATTTCTTTTTGTTATTGTTATTTCTTATTGTTATTGTTATTTCTTATAGTTATTGTTATTGTTATTTTTTATTGTTACTGTTATTTCTTATTGTTATTGTTATTTCTTATTGTTATTGTTATTTCTTATTGTTATTGTTATTTCTTATTGATATTGTTATTTCTTATTGTTATTGTTATTTCTTATTGTTATTGTTATTTCCTATTGTTATTGTTATTTCTTTTTGTTATTGTTATTTCTTATTGTTATTGTTATTTCTTATTGTTATTGTTATTTCTTATTGGTATTGTTATTTCTTATTGTTATTGTTATTGTTATTCCTTATTATTATTATTGTTATTTCTTATTGTTATTGTTATTTCTTGTTGTTATTGTTATTTTTTATTGTTATTGTTATTTCTTATAGTTATTGTTATTTCTTATTGTTAGTGTTATTTCTTATTGTTATTGTTATTTCTTATTGTTATTGTTATTTCTTATTGTTATTGTTATTTCTTATTGTTATTGTTATTTCTTATTGTTATTGTTATTTCCTATTGTTATTGTTATTTCTTATTGTTATTGTTATTTCTTATTGTTCTTTCTTATTGTTATTGTTATTTCTTATTGTTATTGTTATTTCTTATTGTTATTGTTATTTCTTATTGTTCTTTCTTATTGTTATTGTTATTTCTTAGTGTTATTTCTTATTGTTGTTGTTATTTCTTATTGTTATTGTTATTTCTTATAGTTATTGTTATTTCTTATTATTAGTGTTATTTCTTTTTGTTATTGTTATTTCTTATTGTTATTGTTATTTCTTATTGTTATTGTTATTTCTTATTGTTATTGTTATTTCTTATTATTATTGTTATTTCTTATTGGTATTGTTACTTCTTTTTGTTATTGTTATTACTTACTGTTATTGTTATTTCTTTTTGTTATTGTTATTTCTTATTGTTATAGTTATTTCTTATTGTTATTGTTATTGTTATTTCTTATTGTTATTATTATTTCTTATTGTTATTGTTATTTCTTATTGTTATTGTTATTTCTTATTGTTAGTGTTATTTCTTATAGTTATTGTTATTTCTTATTGTTATTGTTATTTCCTATTGATATTGTTATTTATTATTGTTATTGTTATTTCTTATTGTTATTGTTATTTCATATTGTTATTGTTATTTCTTATTGTTATTGTTATTTCCTATTGTTATTATTATTTCTTATTGTTATTGTTATTTCTTATTGTTATTGTTATTTCTTATTGTTATTGTTATTTCTTATTGTTATTTCTAATAGTTATTGTTATTGTTATTTTTTATTGTTACTGTTATTTCTTATTGTTATTGTTATTTCTTATTGTTATTGTTATTTCTTATTGTTATTGTTATTTCTTATTGATATTGTTATTTCTTATTGTTATTGTTATTTCTTATTGTTATTGTTATTTCCTATTGTTATTGTTATTCCTTTTTGTTATTGTTATTTCTTATTGTTATTGTTATTTCTTATTGGTATTGTTATTTCTTATTGTTATTGTTATTTCTTATTGTTATTGTTATTGTTATTGTTATTCCTTATTATTATTGTTATTTCTTATTGTTATTGTTATTTCTTGTTGTTATTGTTATTTTTTATTGTTATTGTTATTCCTTATTGTTATTGTTATTTCTTATTGTTATTGTTATTGTTATTTCTTATTGTTATTCGTATTGTTATTTCTTATTGTTATTGTTATTTCTTATTATTATTGTTATTTCTTATTGTTATTGTTATTTCTTATTGTTATTGTTGTTTCTTAATGTTATTGTTATTTCTTATTGTTATTGTTATTTCTTAATATTATTGTTATATCTTTTCGTTATTGTTATTTCTTATTGTTCTTTCTTATTGTTATTGTTATTTCTTATTGTTATTGTTTTTTCTTATTGTTATTGTAATTTCCTATTGTAATTGTTATTTCTCTTTGTTATTGTTATTACTTATTGTTATTGTTATTTCTTATTGTTATTCTTATTGTTATTTCTTATTGTTATTGTTATTTCTTATTGTTATTGTTATTTATTATTGTTATTGTTATTTCCTATTGTTATTGTTATTTCTTATTGTTATTGTTATTTCTTATTCTTATTGTTATTTCTTATTGTTATTGTTATTTCTTATTGTTATTGTTATTGTTATTTCTTATTGTTATTGTTATTTCTTATTGTTATTGTTATTTCTTATTGTTATTTCCTATTGTTATTGTTATTTCTTTTTGTTATTGTTATTTCTTATAGTAATTGTTATTGTTATTTTTTATTGTTACTGTTATTTCTTATTGATATTGTTATTTCTTATTGTTATTGTTATTTCTTATTGTTATTGTTATTTCTTATTGATATTGTTATTTCTTATTGTTATTGTTATTTCTTATTGTTATTGTTATTTCCTATTGTTATTGTTATTTCTTTTTGTTATTGTTATTTCTTATTGTTATTGTTATTTCTTATTGTTATTGTTATTTCTTATTGGTATTGTTATTTCTTATTGTTATTGTTATTCCTTATTATTATTGTTATTTCTTATTGTTATTGTTATTTCTTGTTGTTATTGTTATTTTTTATTGTTATTGTTATTTCTTATAGTTATTGTTATTTCTTATTGTTAGTGTTATTTCTTATTGTTATTGTTATTTCTTATTGTTATTGTTATTTCTTATTGTTATTGTTATTTCTTATTGTTATTGTTATTTCTTATTGTTATTGTTATTTCCTATTGTTATTGTTATTTCTTATTGTTATTGTTATTTCTTATTGTTATTGTTATTTCTTATTGTTATTTTTATTTCTTTTTGTTATTGATATTTCTTATTGTTATTGTTATTTCTTATTGTTCTTTCTTATTGTTATTGTTATTTCTTATTGTTATTGTTATTTCTTATTGTTATTGTTATTTCTTATTGTTATTTCTTATTCTTATTGTTATTTCTTATTGTTGTTGTTATTTCTTATTGTTATTGTTATTTCTTATAGTTATTGTTATTTCTTATTATTAGTGTTATTTCTTTTTGTTATTGTTATTTCTTATTGTTATTGTTATTTCTTATTGTTATTGTTATTTCTTATTGTTATTGTTATTTCTTATTATTATTGTTATTTCTTATTGGTATTGTTACTTCTTTTTGTTATTGTTATTACTTACTGTTATTGTTATTTCTTTTTGTTATTGTTATTTCTTATTGTTATAGTTATTTCTTATTGTTATTGTTATTGTTATTTCTTATTGTTATTATTATTTCTTATTGTTATTGTTATTTCTTATTGTTATTGTTATTTCTTATTGTTAGTGTTATTTCTTATAGTTATTGTTATTTCCTATTGTTATTGTTATTTCCTATTGATATTGTTATTTATTATTGTTATTGTTATTTCTTATTGTTATTGTTATTTCATATTGTTATTGTTATTTCTTATTGTTATTGTTATTTCTTATTGTTATTGTTATTTCTTATTGTTATTGTTATTTCTTATTGTTATTGTTATTTCTTATTGTTATTGTTATTTCCTATTGTTATTGTTATTTCTTATTGTTATTGTTATTTCTTATTGTTAATTTCCTATTGTTATTGTTATTTCTTTTTGTTATTGTTATTACTTATTGTTATTGTTATTTCTTATTGTTATTGTTATTTCTTATTGTTATTGTTATTTCTTATTGTTATTGTTATTACTTATTGTTATTGTTATTTCTTTTTGTTATTGTTATTTCTTATTGTTATTGTTATTTCTTATTGTTATTGTTATTTCTTATTGTTATTGTTATTTCTTATTGTTATTGTTATTTCTTATTGTTATTGTTATTTCCTATTGTTATTGTTATTTCTTATTGTTATTGTTATTTCTTATTGTTATAGTTATTTCTTATTGTTATTGTTATTTCTTATTGTTATTCGTATTGTTATTTTTATTTCTTATTGTTATTGTTATTTCTTATTGTTATTGTTATTCCTTATTGTTATTGTTATTCCTTATTGTTATTGTTATTTCTTATTGTTATTGTTATTTCTTATTGTTATTGCTATTTCTTATTGTTATTGTTGTTTTTTATTGTTATTGTTATTTCTTATTGTTATTGTTATTTATTATTGTTATTGTTATTTCTTAATATTATTGTTATTTCTTATTGTTATTGTTATTTCTTATTGTTATTGTTATTTCTTATTGTTATTGTTAATTCTTATTGTTATTGTTATTTCTTATTGTTTTTGTTATTTCTTATTGTTATTGTTATTATTTTATTGTTATTGTAATTTCTTATTGTTACTGTTATTTCTTATTGTTATTGTTATTTTTTATTGTTATTGTTATTTCTTATTGTAATTGTTATTTCTTATTGTTATTTCTTATTGTCATTGTTATTTCTTATTGTTATTGTTATTTCTTATTGTTATTGTTATTTCTTGTTATTGTTATTTCTTATTGTCATTGTTATTTCTTATTGTTATTGTTATTTCTTATTGTTATTGTTATTTCTTAATGTTATTGTTATTTATTATTGTTATTGTTATTTCTTAATATTATTGTTATTTCTTATTTTTATTGTTATTTCTTATTGTTATTGTTATTTCCTATTGTTATTGTTACTTCTTTTTGTTATTGTTATTACTTACTGTTATTGTTATTTCTTTTTGTTATTGTTATTTCTTATTGTTATATTTATTTCTTATTGTTATTGTTATTTCTTATTGTTATTATTATTTCTTATTGTTATTGTTATTTCTTATTGTTAGTGTTATTTCTTATAGTTATTGTTATTTCTTATTGTTATTGTTATTTCCTATTGATATTGTTATTTCCTATTGTTATTGTTATTTATTATTGTTATTGTTATTTCTTATTGTTATTGTTATTTCTTATTGTTATTGTTATTTCTTATTATTATTGTTATTTCTTATTGTTAGTGTTATTTCTTATTGTTATTGTTATTTCTTATTGTTATTTCTTATTGTTATTGTTATTTCTTATTGTTATTGTTATTTCTTAGTGTTATTGTTATTTATTATTGTTATTGTTATTTCCTATTGTTATTGTTATTTCTTATTGTTATTGTTATTGTTATTTCTTATTGTTATTGTTATTTCCTATTGTTATTGTTATTTCTTATTGTTATTGTTATTTCTTATTGTTATTGTTATTTCTTATTGTTATTGTTATTTCTTAATGTTATTGTTATTTCTTAATATTATTGTTATTTCTTTTTGTTATTGATATTTCTTATTGTTATTGTTAATTCTTATTGTTCTTTCTTATTGTTATTGTTATTTCCTATTGTTATTATTATTTCTTATTGTTATTGTTATTTCTTATTGTTATTGTTATTTCTTATTGTTATTTCTTATTGTTATTGTTATTTCTTTTTGTTATTGATATTTCTTATTGTTATTGTTATTTCTTATTGTTCTTTCTTATTGTTATTGTTATTTCTTATTGTTATTGTTATTTCTTATTGTTATTGTTATTTCTTATTGTTATTGTTATTTCTTAATGTTATTGTTATTTCCTATTGTTATTGTTATTTCTTTTCGTTATTGTTATTACTTATTGTTATTGTTATTTCTTTTTGTTATTGTTATTTCTTATTGTTATTGTTATTTCTTATTGTTATTGTTATTTCTTATTGTTATTGTTATTTCCTATTGTTATTATTATTTCTTATTGTTATTGTTATTTCTTATTGTTATTGTTATTTCTTATTGTTATTTCTTATTGTTATTGTTATTTCCTATTGTTATTGTTATTTCTTATTGTTATTGTTATTTCTTATTGTTATTGTTATTTCTTATTGTTATTGTTATTTCTTATTGTTATTGTTATTTCCTATTGTTATTGTTATTTCTTTTTGTTATTGTTATTACTTATTGTTATTGTTATTTCTTTTTGTTATTGTTATTTCTTATTGTTATTGTTATTGTTATTTCTTATTGTTATTGTTATTTCTTATTGCCTATTGTTATTGTTATTTCTTATTGTTATTGTTCTTTCTTATTGTTATTGTTATTTCTTATTGTTATTGTTATTTATTACTGTTGTTGTTATTTCTTGTTGTTATTGTTATTTCATATTGTTATTGTTATTTCTTATTGTTATTGTTATTTCTTATTATTATTGTTATTTCTTATTGTTAGTGTTATTTCTTATTGTTATTGTTAGTTCTTATTGTTATTGTTATTTCTTATTGTTATTTCTTATTGTTATTGTTATTTCTTATTGTTATTGTTATTTATTATTGTTATTGTTATTTCCTATTGTTATTGTTATTTCTTATTGTTAATGTTATTTATTATTGTTATTGTTATTTCTTATTGTTATTGTTATTTCTTTATTGTTCTTTCTTATTGTTATTGTTATTTCTTATTGTTATTGTTATTTATTATTGTTATTGTTATTTCTTATTGTTATTGTTATTTCTTATTGTTATTGTTATTTCCTATTGTTATTGTTACTTCTTTTTGTTATTGTTATTACTTATTGTTATTGTTATTTCTTTTTGTTATTGTTATTACTTATTCTTATTGTTGTTTCTTATTTTTATTGTTATTTCTTATTGTTATTATTATTTCTTATTGTTATTGTTATTTCTTATTGTTATTGTAATTTCTTATTGTTATTGTTATTTCTTATTGTTACTGTTATTTCTTATTATTATTGTTATTGTTATTTCTTATTGGTATTGTTATTTCCTATTGGTATTGTTATTTCTTATTGTTATTGTTATTTCATATTGTTATTGTTATTTCTTATTGTTAGTGTTATTTCTTATTGTTATTGTTATTTCTTATTGTTATTGTTATTTCTTATTGTTATTGTTATTTATTATTGTTATTGTTATTTCCTATTGTTATTGTTATTTCTTATTGTTATTGTTATTGTTATTTCTTATTGTTATTGTTATTTCTTATTGTTATTGTTATTTCTTATTGTTATTGTTATTTCTTATTGTTATTGTTATTTCTTATAGTTATTGTTATTTCTTATTGTTATTGTTATTTCTTATTGTAATTGTTATTTCCTATTGTTATTGTTATTTCTTATTGTTATTGTTATTTCTTATTGTTATTGTTATTTCTTAATGTTATTGTTATTTCTTATTGTTATTGTTATTTCTTAATATTATTGTTATTTCTTTTTGTTATTGATATTTCTTATTGTTATTGTTATTTCTTATTGTTCTTTCTTATTGTTATTGTTATTTCTTATTGTTATTGTTATTTCTTATTGTTATTTCCTATTGTTATTGTTATTTCCTTGTGTTATTGTTATTTCTTTTTGTTATTGTTATTACTTATTGTTATTGTTATTTCTTTTTGTTATTGTTATTTCTTATTGTTATTGTTATTTCTTATTGTTATTGTTATTTCTTATTGTTATTGTTATTTATTATTGTTATTGTTATTTCTTATTGTTATTCGTATTGTTATTTCTTATTGTTATTTTTATTTCTTATTGTTATTGTTATTTCTTAATGTTATTGTTATTTCTTATTGTTATTGTTATTTCTTATTGTTATTGTTATTTCTTATTGTTATTGTTATTTCTTATTGTTATTGTTATTTCTTATTGTTATTGATGTTTCTTATTGTTATTGTTATTTCTTATTGTTATTGTTATTTCTTAATATTATTGTTATTTCTTATTGTTATTGTTATTTCTTATTGTTATTGTTATTTCTTTTTGTTATTGTTATTTCTTATTGTTATTGTTATTTCTTATTGTTTTTGTTATTTCTTATTGATATTGTTATTTCTTATTGTTATAGTAATTTCTTATTGTTATTGTTATTTTTTATTGTTATTGTTATTTCTTATTGTAATTGTTATTTCTTATTGTTATTGTTATTTCTTATTGTCATTGTTATTTCTTATTAATATTGTTATTTCTTATTGTTATTGTTATTTCTTATAGTTATTGTTATTTCTTATTGTTATTGTTATTTCTTATTGGTATTGTTATTTCCTATTGTTATTGTTATTTCTTATTATTATTGTTATTTCTTATTGTTAGTGTTATTTCTTATTGTTATTGTTATTTATTATTGTTATTTCCTATTGTTATTGTTATTGTTATTGTTATTTCTTATTGTTATTGTTATTTCTTATTGTTATTGTTATTGTTATTTCTTATTGTTATTGTTATTTCTTAATATTATTGTTATTTCTTATTGTTATTGTTATTTCTTATAGTTATTGTTATTGTTATTTCTTATTGTTATTGTTATTTCTTATTATTATTGTTATTTCTTATTGTTATTGTTATTTCTTATAGCTATTGTTATTGTTATTTCTTATTGGTATTGTTATTTCCTATTGTTATTGTTATTTATTATTGTTATTGTTATTTCTTATTGTTATTGTTATTTCTTATTGTTATTGTTATTTCTTATTGTTATTGTTATTTATTATTGTTATTGTTATTTCCTATTGTTATTGTTATTTCTTATTGTTATTGTTATTGTTATTTCTTATTGTTATTGTTATTTCTTATTGTTATTGTTATTTCTTATTGTTATTGTTATTTCTTATTGTTATTGTTATTTCTTATAGTTATTGTTATTTTTTATAGTTATTGTTATTTCTTATTGTTATTGTTATTTCTTATTGTTATTGTTATTTCCTATTGTTATTGTTATTACTTATTGTTATTGTTATTTCTTATTGTTATTGTTATTTCTTAATGTTATTGATATTTCTTATTGTTATTGTTATTTCTTAATATTATTGTTATTTCTTTTTGTTATTGATATTTCTTATTGTTCTTTCTTATTGTTATTGTTATTTCTTATTGTTATTGTTATTTCGTATTGTTATTTCCTATTGTTATTGTTATTTCCTATTGTTATTGTTATTTCTTTTTGTTATTGTTATTACTTATTGTTATTGTTATTTCTTTTTGTTATTGTTATTTCTTATTGTTATTGTTATTTCTTATTGTTATTGTTATTTCTTATTGTTATTGTTATTTCTTATTGTTATCGTTATTTCTTATTGTTATTGTTATTTCCTATTGTTATTGTTATTTCTTATTGTTATTGTTATTTCTTATTGTTATTGTTATTTCTTATTGTTATTGTTATTTCTTATGGTTATTGTTATTTCTTATTGTTATTCGTATTGTTATTTCTTATTGTTATTTTTATTTCTTATTGTTATTGTTATTTCTTAATGTTATTGTTATTTCTTATTGTTATTGTTATTTCTTATTGTTATTGTTATTGTTATTGTTATTTCTTATTGTTATTGTTATTTCTTATTGTTATTGTTATTGTTATTTCTTATTGTTATTGTTATTTCTTATTGTTATTGTTATTTCTTAATATTATTGTTATTTCTTTTTGTTATTGATATTTCTTATTGTTATTGTTATTTCTTATTGTTCTTTCTTATTGTTATTGTTATTTCTTATTGTTATTGTTATTTCTTATTGTTATTTCCTATTGTTATTGTTATTTATTATTGTTATTGTTATTTCTTATTGTTATTTCCTATTGTTATTGTTATTTCCTATTATTATTGTTATTTCTTATTGTTAGTGTTATTTCTTATTGTTATTGTTATTTATTATTATTATTGTTATTTCTTATTGTTATTGTTATTTCTTATTGTTATTGTTATTTCTTATTGTTATTGTTATATCCTATTGTTATTGTTATTTCTTATTGTTATTGTTATTTCTTATTGTTATTGTTATTTCTTATTGTTATTGTTATTTCTTATTGTTATTGTTATTTCCTATTGTTATTGTTATTTCTTTTTGTTATTGTTATTACTTATTGTTATTGTTATTTCTTTTTGTTATTGTTATTTCTTATTGTTATTGTTATTGTTATTTCTTATTGTTATTGTTATTTCTTATTGTTATTGTTATTTCTTATTGTTATTGTTATTGCCTATTGTTATTGTTATTTCTTATTGTTATTGTTCTTTCTTATTGTTATTGTTATTTATTACTGTTGTTGTTATTTCTTATTGTTATTGTTATTTATTATTGTTATTGTTATTTCTTATTGTTATTGTTATTTCTTATTGTTATTGTTATTTCTTATTGTTATTCTTATTTCTTTATTGTTCTTTCTTATTGTTATTGTTAGTTCTTATTGTTATTGTTATTTCTTATTGTTATTGTTATTTCTTATTGTTATTGTTATTTCTTATTGTTATTGTTATTTATTATTGTTATTGTTATTTTCTATTGTTATTGTTATTTCTTATTGTTATTGTTATTTATTATTGTTATTGTTATTTCTTATTGTTATTGTTATTTCTTATTGTTATTGTTATTTCTTATTGTTATTCTTATTTCTTTATTGTTCTTTCTTATTGTTATTGTTATTTCTTATTGTTATTGTTATTTCTTATTGTTATTGTTATTTCTTATTGTTATTGTTATTTATTATTGTTATTGTTATTTCCTATTGTTATTGTTACTTCTTTTTGTTATTGTTATTACTTATTGTTATTGTTATTTCTTTTTGTTATTGTTATTTCTTATTCTTATTGTTGTTTCTTATTTTTATTGTTATTTCTTATTGTTATTGTTATTTCTTATTGTTATTGTTATTTCTTATTGTTATTGTTATTTCTTATTGTTATTGTTATTTCTTATTATTATTGTTATTGTTATTTCTTATTGGTATTGTTATTTCCTATTGTTATTGTTATTTATTATTGTTATTGTTATTTCTTATTGTTATTGTTATTTCATATTGTTATTGTTATTTCTTATTATTATTGTTATTTCTTATTGTTAGTGTTATTTCTTATTGTTATTGTTATTTATTATTGTTATTGTTATTTCCTATTGTTATTGTTATTTCTTATTGTTATTGTTATTTCTTATTGTTATTGTTATTGTTATTTCTTATTGTTATTGTTATTTCTTATTGTTATTGTTATTTCTTATTGTTATTGTTATTTCCTATTGTTATTGTTATTTCTTATTGTTATTGTTATTTCTTAATGTTATTGTTATTTCTTATTGTTATTGTTATTTCTTTTTGTTATTGATATTTCTTATTGTTATTGTTATTTCTTATTGTTCTTTCTTATTGTTATTGTTATTTCTTATTGTTAGTGTTATTTCTTATTGTTATTTCCTATTGTTATTGTTATTTCCTATTGTTATTGTTATTTCTTTTTGTTATTGTTATTACTTATTGTTATTGTTATTTCTTTTTGTTATTGTTATTTCTTATTGTTATTTCTTATTGTTATTGTTATTTCTTATTGTTATTCGTATTGTTATTTCTTATTGTTATTTTTATTTCTTATTGTTATTGTCATTTCTTAATGTTATTGTTATTTCTTATTGTTATTGTTATTTCTTATTGTTATTCGTATTGTTATTTCTTATTGTTATTTTTATTTCTTATTGTTATTGTTATTTCTTAATGTTATTGTTATTTCTTATTGTTATTGTTATTTCTTATTGTTATTGTTATTTCTTATTGTTATTGTTATTTCTTATTGGTATTGTTATTTCTTATTATTATTGTTATTTCTTATTGTTATTGTTATTTCTTATTGGTATTGTTATTTCCTATTGTTATTGTTATTTATTATTGTTATTGTTATTTCTTATTGTTATTGTTATTTCATATTGTTATTGTTATTTCTTATTATTATTGTTATTTCTTATTGTTAGTGTTATTTCTTATTGTTATTGTTATTTCTTATTGTTATTGTTATTTCTTATTGTTATTGTTATTTATTATTGTTATTGTTATTTCCTATTGTTATTGTTATTGTTATTGTTATTTCTTATTGTTATTGTTATTTCTTATTGTTATTGTTATTGTTATTTCTTATTGTTATTGTTATTTCTTATTATTATTGTTATTTCTTATTGTTATTGTTATTTCTTATAGTTATTGTTATTGTTATTTCTTATTGGTATTGTTATTTCCTATTGTTATTGTTATTTATTATTGTTATTGTTTCTTATTATTATTTCTTATTGTTATTGTTATTTATTATTGTTATTGTTATTTCCTATTGTTATTGCTATTTCTTATTGTTATTGTTATTTCTTATTGTTATTGTTATTTCTTATTGTTATTGTTATTTCTTATTGTTATTGTTATTTCTTATAGTTATTGTTATTTCTTATAGTTATTGTTATTTCTTATTGTTATTGTTATTTCTTATTGTTATTGTTATTTCCTATTGTTATTGTTATTTCTTATTGTTATTGTTATTTCTTATTGTTATTGTTATTTCTTAATATTATTGTTATTTCTTTTTGTTATTGTTCTTTCTTATTGTTATTGTTATTTCTTATTGTTATTTCCTATTGTTATTGTTATTTCTTTTTGTTATTGTTATTACTTATTGTTATTTTTATTTCTTTTTGTTATTGTTATTTCTTATTGTTACTGTTATTTCTTATTGTTATTGTTGTTTCTTATTGTTATTGTTATTTCTTATTGTTATTGTTATTTCTTATTGTTATTGTTATTTCTTATTGTTATTGTTATTTCCTATTGTTATTGTTATTTCTTATTGTTATTGTTATTTCTTATTGTTATTGTTATTTCTTATTGTTATTGTTATTTCTTATTGTTATTCGTATTGTTATTTCTTATTGTTATTTTTATTTCTTATTGTTATGTTATTTCTTAATGTTATTGTTATTTCTTATTGTTATTGTTATTTCTTATTGTTATTGTTATTTCTTATTGTTATTGTTATTTCTTATTGTTATTGTTATTTCTTATTGTTATTGTTATTTCTTATTGTTATTGTTGTTTCTTATTGTTATTGTTATTTCTTATTGTTATTGTTATTTCTTAATATTATTGTTATTTCTTATTGTTATTGTTATTTCTTATTGTTACTGTTATTTCTTTTTGTTATTGTTATTTCTTATTGTTATTGTTATTTCTTATTGATATTGTTATTTCTTATTGTTATTGTTATTTTTTTATTGTTATTGTAATTTCTTATTGTTACTGTTATTTCTTATTGTTATTGTTATTTTTTATTGTTATTGTTATTTCTTATTGTAATTGTTATTTCTTATTGTTATTGTTATTTCTTATTGTCATTGTTATTTCTTATTATTATTGTTATTTCTTATTGTTATTGTTATTTCTTATAGTTATTGTTATTTCTTATTGTTATTGTTATTTCTTATTGGTATTGTTATTTCCTATTGTTATTGTTATTTATTATTGTTATTGTTATTTCTTATTGTTATTGTTATTTCTTATTATTATTGTTATTTCTTATTGTTAGTGTTATTTCTTATTGTTATTGTTATTTCTTATTGTTATTGTTATTTATTATTGTTATTGTTATTTCCTATTGTTATTGTTATTTCTTATTGTTATTGTTATTTCTTATTGTTATTGTTATTGTTATTTCTTATTGTTATTGTTATTTCTTATTGTTATTGTTATTTCTTATTGTTATTGTTATTTCTTATTGTTATTGTTATTTCTTATTGTTATTGTTATTTCTTATTGTTATTGTTATTTCCTATTGTTATTGTTATTTCTTTTTGTTATTGTTATTTCTTATTGTTATTGTTATTTCTTATTGTTATTGTTATTTCTTATTGTTATTCGTATTGTTATTTCTTATTGTTATTTTTATTTCTTATTGTTATTGTTATTTCTTAATGTTATTGTTATTTCTTATTGTTATTGTTATTTCTTATTGTTATTGTTATTGTTATTGTTATTTCTTATTGTTATTGTTATTTCTTATTGTTATTGTTATTGTTATTTCTTATTGTTATTGTTATTTCTTATTGTTATTGTTATTTCTTAATATTATTGTTATTTCTTTTTGTTATTGATATTTCTTATTGTTATTGTTATTTCTTATTGTTCTTTCTTATTGTTATTGTTATTTCTTATTGTTATTTCCTATTGTTATTGTTATTTATTATTGTTATTGTTATTTCTTATTGTTATTTCCTATTGTTATTGTTATTTCCTATTATTATTGTTATTTCTTATTGTTATTGTTATTTATTATTATTATTGTTATTTCTTATTGTTATTGTTATTTCTTATTGTTATTGTTATTTCTTATTGTTATTGTTATATCCTATTGTTATTGTTATTTCTTATTGTTATTGTTATTTCTTATTGTTATTGTTATTTCTTATTGTTATTGTTATTTCTTATTGTTATTGTTATTTCCTATTGTTATTGTTATTTCTTTTTGTTATTGTTATTACTTATTGTTATTGTTATTTCTTTTTGTTATTGTTATTTCTTATTGTTATTGTTATTGTTATTTCTTATTGTTATTGTTATTTCTTATTGTTATTGTTATTTCTTATTGTTATTGTTATTGCTTATTGTTATTGTTATTTCTTATTGTTATTGTTCTTTCTTATTGTTATTGTTATTTCTTATTGTTATTGTTATTTATTACTGTTGTTGTTATTTCTTATTGTTATTGTTATTTCATATTGTTATTGTTATTTCTTATTGTTATTGTTATTTCTTATTATTATTGTTATTTCTTATTGTTATTGTTAGTTCTTATTGTTATTGTTATTTCTTATTGTTATTTCTTATTGTTATTGTTATTTCTTATTGTTATTGTTATTTCTTATTGTTATTGTTATTTATTATTGTTATTGTTATTTTCTATTGTTATTGTTATTTCTTATTGTTATTGTTATTTATTATTGTTATTGTTATTTCTTATTGTTATTGTTATTTCTTATTGTTATTCTTATTTCTTTATTGTTCTTTCTTATTGTTATTGTTATTTCTTATTGTTATTGTTATTTCTTATTGTTATTGTTATTTCTTATTGTTATTGTTATTTATTATTGTTATTGTTATTTCCTATTGTTATTGTTACTTCTTTTTGTTATTTTTATTACTTATTGTTATTGTTATTTCTTTTTGTTATTGTTATTTCTTATTCTTATTGTTGTTTCTTATTTTTATTGTTATTTCTTATTGTTATTGTTATTTCTTATTGTTATTGTTATTTCTTATTGTTATTGTTATTTCTTATTGTTATTGTTATTTCTTATTATTATTGTTATTGTTATTTCTTATTGGTATTGTTATTTCCTATTGTTATTGTTATTTATTATTGTTATTGTTATTTCTTATTGTTATTGTTATTTCATATTGTTATTGTTATTTCTTATTATTATTGTTATTTCTTATTGTTAGTGTTATTTCTTATTGTTATTGTTATTTATTATTGTTATTGTTATTTCCTATTGTTATTGTTATTTCTTATTGTTATTGTTATTTCTTATTGTTATTGTTATTGTTATTTCTTATTGTTATTGTTATTTCTTATTGTTATTGTTATTTCTTATTGTTATTGTTATTTCCTATTGTTATTGTTATTTCTTATTGTTATTGTTATTTCTTAATGTTATTGTTATTTCTTATTGTTATTGTTATTTCTTTTTGTTATTGATATTTCTTATTGTTATTGTTATTTCTTATTGTTCTTTCTTATTGTTATTGTTATTTCTTATTGTTAGTGTTATTTCTTATTGTTATTTCCTATTGTTATTGTTATTTCCTATTGTTATTGTTATTTCTTTTTGTTATTGTTATTACTTATTGTTATTGTTATTTCTTTTTGTTATTGTTATTTCTTATTGTTATTGTTATTTCTTATTGTTATTTCTTATTGTTATTGTTATTTCTTATTGTTATTCGTATTGTTATTTCTTATTGTTATTTTTATTTCTTATTGTTATTGTTATTTCTTAATGTTATTGTTATTTCTTATTGTTATTGTTATTTCTTATTGTTATTCGTATTGTTATTTCTTATTGTTATTTTTATTTCTTATTGTTATTGTTATTTCTTAATGTTATTGTTATTTCTTATTGTTATTGTTATTTCTTATTGTTATTGTTATTTCTTATTGTTATTGTTATTTCTTATTGTTATTGTTATTTCTTATTATTATTGTTATTTCTTATTGTTATTGTTGTTTCTTATTGTTATTGTTATTTCTTATTGTTATTGTTATTTCTTAATATTATTGTTATTTCTTATTGTTATTGTTATTTCTTATTGTTATTGTTATTTCTTTTTGTTATTGTTATTTCTTATTGTTATTGTTATTTCTTATTGTTATTGTTGTTTCTTATTGTTATTGTTATTTCTTATTGTTATTGTTATTTCTTATTTTTATTGTTATTTCTTATTGTAATTGTTATTTCTTATTGTTATTGTTATTTCTTATTGTCATTGTTATTTCTTATTATTATTGTTATTTCTTATTGTTATTGTTATTTCTTATAGTTATTGTTATTTCTTATTGTTATTGTTATTTCTTATTGGTATTGTTATTTCCTATTGTTATTGTTATTTATTATTGTTATTGTTATTTCTTATTGTTATTGTTATTTCATATTGTTATTGTTATTTCTTATTATTATTGTTATTTCTTATTGTTAGTGTTATTTCTTATTGTTATTGTTATTTCTTATTGTTATTGTTATTTATTATTGTTATTGTTATTTCCTATTGTTATTGTTATTGTTATTGTTATTTCTTATTGTTATTGTTATTGTTATTTCTTATTGTTATTGTTATTTCTTATTATTATTGTTATTTCTTATTGTTATTGTTATTTCTTATAGTTATTGTTATTGTTATTTCTTATTGGTATTGTTATTTCCTATTGTTATTGTTATTTATTATTGTTATTGTTATTTCTTTTTGTTATTGTTATTTCATATTGTTATTGTTATTTCTTATTATTATTGTTATTTCTTATTGTTAGTGTTATTTCTTATTGTTATTGTTATTTCTTATTGTTATTGTTATTTATTATTGTTATTGTTATTTCCTATTGTTATTGTTATTGTTATTGTTATTTCTTATTGTTATTGTTATTTCTTATTGTTATTGTTATTGTTATTTCTTATTGTTATTGTTATTTCTTATTATTATTGTTATTTCTTATTGTTATTGTTATTTCTTATAGTTATTGTTATTGTTATTTCTTATTGGTATTGTTATTTCCTATTGTTATTGTTATTTATTATTGTTATTGTTATTTCTTTTTGTTATTGTTATTTCATATTGTTATTGTTATTTCTTTTTATTATTGTTATTTCTTATTGTTAGTGTTATTTCTTATTGTTATTGTTATTTCTTATTGTTATTTCTTATAGTTAGTGTTATTTCTTATAGTTATTGTTATTTCTTATTGTTATTGTTATTTCTTATTGTTATTGTTATTTCCTATTGTTATTGTTATTTCTTATTGTTATTGTTATTTCTTATTGTTATTGTTATTTCTTAATATTATTGTTATTTCTTTTTGTTATTGTTCTTTCTTATTGTTATTGTTATTTCTTATTGTTATTTCCTATTGTTATTGTTATTTCCTATTGTTATTGTTATTTCTTTTTGTTATTGTTATTACTTATTGTTATTTTTATTTCTTTTTGTTATTGTTATTTCTTATTGTTATTGTTATTTCTTATTGTTATTGTTATTTCTTATTGTTATTGTTATTTCTTATTGTTATTGTTATTTCTTATTGTTATTGTTATTTCTTATTGTTATTGTTATTTCCTATTGTTATTGTTATTTCTTATTGTTATTGTTATTTCTTATTGTTATTGTTATTTCTTATTGTTATTGTTATTTCTTATTGTTATTCGTATTGTTATTTCTTATTGTTATTTTTATTTCTTATTGTTATTGTTATTTCTTAATGTTATTGTTATTTCTTATTGTTATTGTTATTTCTTATTGTTATTGTTATTTCTTATTGTTATTGTTATTTCTTATTGTTATTGTTATTTCTTATTGTTATTGTTATTTCTTATTGTTATTGTTGTTTCTTATTGTTATTGTTATTTCTTATTGTTATTGTTATTTCTTAATATTATTGTTATTTCTTATTGTTATTGTTATTTCTTATTGTTACTGTTATTTCTTTTTGTTATTGTTATTTCTTATTGTTATTGTTATTTCTTATTGTTATTGTAATTTCTTATTGTTACTGTTATTTCTTATTGTTATTGTTATTTTTTATTGTTATTGTTATTTCTTATTGTAATTGTTATTTCTTATTGTTATTGTTATTTCTTATTGTCATTGTTATTTCTTATTATTATTGTTATTTCTTATTGTTATTGTTATTTCTTATAGTTATTGTTATTTCTTATTGTTATTGTTATTTCTTATTGTTATTGTTATTTCCTATTGTTATTGTTATTTATTATTGTTATTGTTATTTCGTATTGTTATTGTTATTTCATATTGTTATTGTTATTTCTTATTATTATTGTTATTTCTTATTGTTAGTGTTATTTCTTATTGTTATTGTTATTTCTTATTGTTATTGTTATTTCCTATTGTTATTGTTATTTCTTATTGTTATTGTTATTTCTTATTATTATTGTTATTTCTTATTGTTAGTGTTATTTCTTATTGTTATTGTTATTTATTATTGTTATTGTTATTTCCTATTGTTATTGTTATTTCTTATTGTTATTGTTATTTCTTATTGTTATTGTTATTGTTATTTCTTATTGTTATTGTTATTTCTTATTGTTATTGTTATTTCTTATTGTTATTGTTATTTCCTATTGTTATTGTTATTTCTTATTGTTATTGTTATTTCTTAATGTTATTGTTATTTCTTATTGTTATTGTTATTTCTTTTTGTTATTGATATTTCTTATTGTTATTGTTATTTCTTATTGTTCTTTCTTATTGTTATTGTTATTTCTTATTGTTAGTGTTATTTCTTATTGTTATTTCCTATTGTTATTGTTATTTCCTATTGTTATTGTTATTTCTTTTTGTTATTGTTATTACTTATTGTTATTGTTATTTCTTTTTGTTATTGTTATTTCTTATTGTTATTGTTATTTCTTATTGTTATTTCTTATTGTTATTGTTATTTCTTATTGTTATTCGTATTGTTATTTCTTATTGTTATTTTTATTTCTTATTGTTATTGTCATTTCTTAATGTTATTGTTATTTCTTATTGTTATTGTTATTTCTTATTGTTATTCGTATTGTTATTTCTTATTGTTATTTTTATTTCTTATTGTTATTGTTATTTCTTAATGTTATTGTTATTTCTTATTGTTATTGTTATTTCTTATTGTTATTGTTATTTCTTATTGTTATTGTTATTTCTTATTGTTATTGTTATTTCTTATTATTATTGTTATTTCTTATTGTTATTGTTATTTCTTATTGGTATTGTTATTTCCTATTGTTATTGTTATTTATTATTGTTATTGTTATTTCTTATTGTTATTGTTATTTCATATTGTTATTGTTATTTCTTATTATTATTGTTATTTCTTATTGTTAGTGTTATTTCTTATTGTTATTGTTATTTCTTATTGTTATTGTTATTTCTTATTGTTATTGTTATTTATTATTGTTATTGTTATTTCCTATTGTTATTGTTATTGTTATTGTTATTTCTTATTGTTATTGTTATTTCTTATTGTTATTGTTATTGTTATTTCTTATTGTTATTGTTATTTCTTATTATTATTGTTATTTCTTATTGTTATTGTTATTTCTTATAGTTATTGTTATTGTTATTTCTTATTGGTATTGTTATTTCCTATTGTTATTGTTATTTATTATTGTTATTGTTTCTTATTATTATTTCTTATTGTTATTGTTATTTATTATTGTTATTGTTATTTCCTATTGTTATTGTTATTTCTTATTGTTATTGTTATTTCTTATTGTTATTGTTATTTCTTATTGTTATTGTTATTTCTTATTGTTATTGTTATTTCTTATAGTTATTGTTATTTCTTATAGTTATTGTTATTTCTTATTGTTATTGTTATTTCTTATTGTTATTGTTATTTCCTATTGTTATTGTTATTTCTTATTGTTATTGTTATTTCTTATTGTTATTGTTATTTCTTAATATTATTGTTATTTCTTTTTGTTATTGTTCTTTCTTATTGTTATTGTTATTTCTTATTGTTATTTCCTATTGTTATTGTTATTTCTTTTTGTTATTGTTATTACTTATTGTTATTTTTATTTCTTTTTGTTATTGTTATTTCTTATTGTTATTGTTATTTCTTATTGTTATTGTTGTTTCTTATTGTTATTGTTATTTCTTATTGTTATTGTTATTTCTTATTGTTATTGTTATTTCTTATTGTTATTGTTATTTCCTATTGTTATTGTTATTTCTTATTGTTATTGTTATTTCTTATTGTTATTGTTATTTCTTATTGTTATTGTTATTTCTTATTGTTATTCGTATTGTTATTTCTTATTGTTATTTTTATTTCTTATTGTTATGTTATTTCTTAATGTTATTGTTATTTCTTATTGTTATTGTTATTTCTTATTGTTATTGTTATTTCTTATTGTTATTGTTATTTCTTATTGTTATTGTTATTTCTTATTGTTATTGTTATTTCTTATTGTTATTGTTGTTTCTTATTGTTATTGTTATTTCTTATTGTTATTGTTATTTCTTAATATTATTGTTATTTCTTATTGTTATTGTTATTTCTTATTGTTACTGTTATTTCTTTTTGTTATTGTTATTTCTTATTGTTATTGTTATTTCTTATTGATATTGTTATTTCTTATTGTTATTGTTATTTTTTTATTGTTATTGTAATTTCTTATTGTTACTGTTATTTCTTATTGTTATTGTTATTTTTTATTGTTATTGTTATTTCTTATTGTAATTGTTATTTCTTATTGTTATTGTTATTTCTTATTGTCATTGTTATTTCTTATTATTATTGTTATTTCTTATTGTTATTGTTATTTCTTATAGTTATTGTTATTTCTTATTGTTATTGTTATTTCTTATTGGTATTGTTATTTCCTATTGTTATTGTTATTTATTATTGTTATTGTTATTTCTTATTGTTATTGTTATTTCATATTGTTATTGTTATTTCTTATTATTATTGTTATTTCTTATTGTTAGTGTTATTTCTTATTGTTATTGTTATTTCTTATTGTTATTGTTATTTATTATTGTTATTGTTATTTCCTATTGTTATTGTTATTTCTTATTGTTATTGTTATTTCTTATTGTTATTGTTATTGTTATTTCTTATTGTTATTGTTATTTCTTATTGTTATTGTTATTTCTTATTGTTATTGTTATTTCTTATTGTTATTGTTATTTCTTATTGTTATTGTTATTTCTTATTGTTATTGTTATTTCCTATTGTTATTGTTATTTCTTTTTGTTATTGTTATTTCTTATTGTTATTGTTATTTCTTATTGTTATTGTTATTTCTTATGGTTATTGTTATTTCTTATTGTTATTCGTATTGTTATTTCTTATTGTTATTTTTATTTCTTATTGTTATTGTTATTTCTTAATGTTATTGTTATTTCTTATTGTTATTGTTATTTCTTATTGTTATTGTTATTGTTATTGTTATTTCTTATTGTTATTGTTATTTCTTATTGTTATTGTTATTGTTATTTCTTATTGTTATTGTTATTTCTTATTGTTATTGTTATTTCTTAATATTATTGTTATTTCTTTTTGTTATTGATATTTCTTATTGTTATTGTTATTTCTTATTGTTCTTTCTTATTGTTATTGTTATTTCTTATTGTTATTTCCTATTGTTATTGTTATTTATTATTGTTATTGTTATTTCTTATTGTTATTTCCTATTGTTATTGTTATTTCCTATTATTATTGTTATTTCTTATTGTTAGTGTTATTTCTTATTGTTATTGTTATTTATTATTATTATTGTTATTTCTTATTGTTATTGTTATTTCTTATTGTTATTGTTATTTCTTATTGTTATTGTTATATCCTATTGTTATTGTTATTTCTTATTGTTATTGTTATTTCTTATTGTTATTGTTATTTCTTATTGTTATTGTTATTTCTTATTGTTATTGTTATTTCCTATTGTTATTGTTATTTCTTTTTGTTATTGTTATTACTTATTGTTATTGTTATTTCTTTTTGTTATTGTTATTTCTTATTGTTATTGTTATTGTTATTTCTTATTGTTATTGTTATTTCTTATTGTTATTGTTATTTCTTATTGTTATTGTTATTGCTTATTGTTATTGTTATTTCTTATTGTTATTGTTCTTTCTTATTGTTATTGTTATTTCTTATTGTTATTGTTATTTATTACTGTTGTTGTTATTTCTTATTGTTATTGTTATTTCATATTGTTATTGTTATTTCTTATTGTTATTGTTATTTCTTATTATTATTGTTATTTCTTATTGTTATTGTTAGTTCTTATTGTTATTGTTATTTCTTATTGTTATTTCTTATTGTTATTGTTATTTCTTATTGTTATTGTTATTTCTTATTGTTATTGTTATTTATTATTGTTATTGTTATTTTCTATTGTTATTGTTATTTCTTATTGTTATTGTTATTTATTATTGTTATTGTTATTTCTTATTGTTATTGTTATTTCTTATTGTTATTCTTATTTCTTTATTGTTCTTTCTTATTGTTATTGTTATTTCTTATTGTTATTGTTATTTCTTATTGTTATTGTTATTTCTTATTGTTATTGTTATTTATTATTGTTATTGTTATTTCCTATTGTTATTGTTACTTCTTTTTGTTATTTTTATTACTTATTGTTATTGTTATTTCTTTTTGTTATTGTTATTTCTTATTCTTATTGTTGTTTCTTATTTTTATTGTTATTTCTTATTGTTATTGTTATTTCTTATTGTTATTGTTATTTCTTATTGTTATTGTTATTTCTTATTGTTATTGTTATTTCTTATTATTATTGTTATTGTTATTTCTTATTGGTATTGTTATTTCCTATTGTTATTGTTATTTATTATTGTTATTGTTATTTCTTATTGTTATTGTTATTTCATATTGTTATTGTTATTTCTTATTATTATTGTTATTTCTTATTGTTAGTGTTATTTCTTATTGTTATTGTTATTTATTATTGTTATTGTTATTTCCTATTGTTATTGTTATTTCTTATTGTTATTGTTATTTCTTATTGTTATTGTTATTTCTTATTGTTATTGTTATTTCTTATTGTTATTGTTATTTCCTATTGTTATTGTTATTTCTTATTGTTATTGTTATTTCTTAATGTTATTGTTATTTCTTATTGTTATTGTTATTTCTTTTTGTTATTGATATTTCTTATTGTTATTGTTATTTCTTATTGTTCTTTCTTATTGTTATTGTTATTTCTTATTGTTAGTGTTATTTCTTATTGTTATTTCCTATTGTTATTGTTATTTCCTATTGTTATTGTTATTTCTTTTTGTTATTGTTATTACTTATTGTTATTGTTATTTCTTTTTGTTATTGTTAATTCTTATTGTTATTGTTATTTCTTATTGTTATTTCTTATTGTTATTGTTATTTCTTATTGTTATTCGTATTGTTATTTCTTATTGTTATTTTTATTTCTTATTGTTATTGTTATTTCTTAATGTTATTGTTATTTCTTATTGTTATTGTTATTTCTTATTGTTATTCGTATTGTTATTTCTTATTGTTATTTTTATTTCTTATTGTTATTGTTATTTCTTAATGTTATTGTTATTTCTTATTGTTATTGTTATTTCTTATTGTTATTGTTATTTCTTATTGTTATTGTTATTTCTTATTGTTATTGTTATTTCTTATTATTATTGTTATTTCTTATTGTTATTGTTGTTTCTTATTGTTATTGTTATTTCTTATTGTTATTGTTATTTCTTAATATTATTGTTATTTCTTATTGTTATTGTTATTTCTTATTGTTATTGTTATTTCTTTTTGTTATTGTTATTTCTTATTGTTATTGTTATTTCTTATTGTTATTGTTGTTTCTTATTGTTATTGTTATTTCTTATTGTTATTGTTATTTCTTATTTTTATTGTTATTTCTTATTGTAATTGTTATTTCTTATTGTTATTGTTATTTCTTATTGTCATTGTTATTTCTTATTATTATTGTTATTTCTTATTGTTATTGTTATTTCTTATAGTTATTGTTATTTCTTATTGTTATTGTTATTTCTTATTGGTATTGTTATTTCCTATTGTTATTGTTATTTATTATTGTTATTGTTATTTCTTATTGTTATTGTTATTTCATATTGTTATTGTTATTTCTTATTATTATTGTTATTTCTTATTGTTAGTGTTATTTCTTATTGTTATTGTTATTTCTTATTGTTATTGTTATTTATTATTGTTATTGTTATTTCCTATTGTTATTGTTATTGTTATTGTTATTTCTTATTGTTATTGTTATTTCTTATTGTTATTGTTATTGTTATTTCTTATTGTTATTGTTATTTCTTATTATTATTGTTATTTCTTATTGTTATTGTTATTTCTTATAGTTATTGTTATTGTTATTTCTTATTGGTATTGTTATTTCCTATTGTTATTGTTATTTATTATTGTTATTGTTATTTCTTTTTGTTATTGTTATTTCATATTGTTATTGTTATTTCTTATTATTATTGTTATTTCTTATTGTTAGTGTTATTTCTTATTGTTATTGTTATTTCTTATTGTTATTGTTATTTATTATTGTTATTGTTATTTCCTATTGTTATTGTTATTGTTATTGTTATTTCTTATTGTTATTGTTATTTCTTATTGTTATTGTTATTGTTATTTCTTATTGTTATTGTTATTTCTTATTATTATTGTTATTTCTTATTGTTATTGTTATTTCTTATAGTTATTGTTATTGTTATTTCTTATTGGTATTGTTATTTCCTATTGTTATTGTTATTTATTATTGTTATTGTTATTTCTTTTTGTTATTGTTATTTCATATTGTTATTGTTATTTCTTTTTATTATTGTTATTTCTTATTGTTAGTGTTATTTCTTATAGTTATTGTTATTTCTTATTGTTATTGTTATTTCTTATTGGTATTGTTATTTCCTATTGTTATTGTTATTTATTATTGTTATTGTTATTTCTTATTGTTATTGTTATTTCATATTGTTATTGTTATTTCTTATTATTATTGTTATTTCTTATTGTTAGTGTTATTTCTTATTGTTATTGTTATTTCTTATTGTTATTTCTTATTGTTATTGTTTTTTTTTTATTGTTATTGTAATTTCTTATTGTTACTGTTATTTCTTATTGTTATTGTTATTTTTTATTGTTATTGTTATTTCTTATTGTAATTGTTATTTCTTATTGTCATTGTTATTTCTTATTATTATTGTTATTTCTTATTGTTATTGTTATTTCTTATAGTTATTGTTATTTCTTATTGTTATTGTTATTTCTTATTGGTATTGTTATTTCCTATTGTTATTGTTATTTATTATTGTTATTGTTATTTCTTATTGTTATTGTTATTTCATATTGTTATTGTTATTTCTTATTATTATTGTTATTTCTTATTGTTAGTGTTATTTCTTATTGTTATTGTTATTTCTTATTGTTATTGTTATTTCTTATTGTTATTGTTATTTATTATTGTTATTGTTATTTCCTATTGTTATTGTTATTTCTTATTGTTATTGTTATTTCTTATTGTTATTGTTATTGTTATTTCTTATTGTTATTGTTATTTCTTATTGTTATTGTTATTTCTTATTGTTATTGTTATTGTTATTTCTTATTGTTATTGTTATTTCTTATTGTTATTGTTATTTCTTATTGTTATTGTTATTTCCTATTGTTATTGTTATTTCTTATTGTTATTGTTATTTCTTATTGTTTATGTTATTTCTTATTGTTATTGTTATTTCTTATGGTCATTGTTATTTCTTATTGTTATTCGTATTGTTATTTCTTATTATTATTTTTATTTCTTATTGTTATTGTTATTTCTTAATGTTATTGTTATTTCTTATTGTTATTGTTATTTCTTATTGTTATTGTTATTTCTTTCTGTTATTGTTATTTCTTATTGTTATTGTTATTTCTTATTGTTATTGTTATTTCTTATTGTTATTGTTATTTCTTATTGTTATTGTTGTTTCTTATTGTTATTGTTATTTCTTATTGTTATTGTTATTTCTTAATATTATTGTTATTTCTTATTGTTATTGTTATTTCTTATTGTTATTGTTATTTCTTTTTGTTATTGTTATTGTTATTTCTTATTGTTTTTGTTATTTCTTATTGATATTGTTATTTCTTATTGTTATTATTATTTTTTTATTGTTATTGTAATTTCTTATTGTTACTGTTATTTCTTATTGTTATTGTTATTTTTTATTGTTATTGTTATTTCTTATTGTAACTGTTATTTCTTATTGTTATTGTTATTTCTTATTGTCATTGTTATTTCTTATTATTATTGTTATTTCTTATTGTTATTGTTATTTCTTATAGTTATTGTTATTTCTTATTGGTATTGTTATTTCCTATTGTTATTGTTATTTATTATTGTTATTGTTATTTCTTATTGTTATTGTTATTTCATATTGTTATTGTTATTTCTTATTATTATTGTTATTTCTTATTGTTAGTGTAATTTCTTATTGTTATTGTTATTTCTTATTGTTATTGTTATTTCTTATTGTTATTGTTATTTCCTATTGTTATTGTTATTGTTATTGTTATTTCTTATTGTTATTTCTTATTGTTATTGTTATTGTTATTTCTTATTGTTATTGTTATTTCTTATTGTTATTGTTATTTCTTATTGTTATTGTTATTTCTTAATATTATTGTTATTTCTTTTTGTTATTTGATATTTCTTATTGTTATTGTTATTTCTTATTGTTCTTTCTTATTGTTATTGTTATTTCTTATTGTTATTTCCTATTTGTTATTGTTATTTATTATTGTTATTGTTATTTCTTATTGTTATTGTTATTTCATATTGTTATTGTTATTTCCTATTATTATTGTTATTTCTTATTGTTAGTGTTATTTCTTATTGTTATTGTTATTTCTTATTATTATTGTTATTTCTTATTGTTATTTTTATTTCTTATTGTTATTGTTATTTCTTATTGTTATTGTTATTTCTTATTGTTATTGTTATTTCTTATTGTTATTGTTATTTCCTATTGTTATTGTTATTTCTTTTTGTTATTGTTATTACTTATTGTTATTGTTATTTCTTTTTGTTATTGTTATTTCTTATTGTTATTGTTATTGTTATTTCTTATTGTTATTGTTATTTCTTATTGTTATTGTTATTTCTTATTGTTATTGTTATTTCTTATTGTTATTGTTATTGCCTATTGTTATTGTTATTTCTCATTGTTATTGTTCTTTCTTATTGTTATTGTTATTTCTTATTGTTATTGTTATTTATTACTGTTGTTGTTATTTCTTATTGTTATTGTTATTTCATATTGTTATTGTTATTTCTTATTGTTATTGTTATTTCTTATTATTATTGTTATTTCTTATTGTTAGTGTTATTTCTTATTGTTATTGTTAGTTCTTATTGTTATTGTTATTTCTTATTGTTATTTCTTATTGTTATTTCTTATTGTTATTGTTATTTCTTATTGTTATTGTTATTTCTTATTGTTATTGTTATTTATTATTGTTATTGTTATTTCCTATTGTTATTGTTATTTCTTATTGTTATTGTTATTTATTATTGTTATTGTTATTTCTTATTGTTATTGTTATTTCTTATTGTTATTGTTATTTCTTATTGTTATTGTTATTTCTTTATTGTTCTTTCTTATTGTTATTGTTATTTTTAATTGTTATTGTTATTTCTTATTGTTATTGTTATTTCTTATTGTTATTGTTATTTCTTATTGTTATTGTTATTTCTTATTGTTATTGTTATTTCTTATTGTTATTGTTATTTCCTATTGTTATTGTTACTTCTTTTTGTTATTGTTATTACTTATATTATTGGGTAAATAGTAACTCTTGTTTTGTTCCATATTGTTTTTATTTTCATTTATCTGACACGTGTTTCGGTCTTCGCAGACCATTATCAAAGTTTAACTTTGATAATGGTCTGCGAAGACCGAAACACGTGTCAGATAAATGAAAATAAAAACAATATGGAACAAAACAAGAGTTACTATTTACCCAATATTAATATATGTTTCCATCAAGAGTGCAGCGCATCAAGTATTAACTTTGTTATTACTTATTGTTATTGTTATTTCTTTTTGTTATTGTTATTTCTTATTCTTATTGTTGTTTCTTATTTTTATTGTTATTTCTTATTGTTATTGTTATTTCTTATTGTTATTGTTATTTCTTATTGTTATTGTTATTTCTTATTATTATTGTTATTGTTATTTCCTATTGGTATTGTTATTTCCTATTGTTATTGTTATTTATTATTGTTATTGTTATTTCTTATTGTTATTGTTATTTCATATTGTTATTGTTATTTCTTATTATTATTGTTATTTCTTATTGTTAGTGTTATTTCTTATTGTTATTGTTATTTCTTATTGTTATTGTTATTTATTATTGTTATTGTTATTTCCTATTGTTATTGTTATTTCTTATTGTTATTGTTATTTCTTATTGTTATTGTTATTGTTATTTCTTATTGTTATTGTTATTTCTTATTGTTATTGTTATTGTTATTTCTTATTGTTATTGTTATTTCTTATTGTTATTGTTATTTCTTATTGTTATTGTTATTTCTTAATGTTATTGTTATTTCTTATTGTTATTGTTATTTCTTAATATTATTGTTATTTCTTTTTGTTATTGATATTTCTTATTGTTATTGTTATTTCTTATTGTTCTTTCTTATTGTTATTGTTATTTCTTATTGTTATTGTTATTTCTTATTGTTATTTCCTATTGTTATTGTTATTTCTTTTTCTTATTGTTATTACTTATTGTTATTGTTATTTCTTTTTGTTATTGTTATTTCTTATTGTTATTGTTATTTCTTATTGTTATTGTTATTTCTTATTGTTATTGTTATTTCTTATTGTTATTGTTATTTCCTATTGTTATTGTTATTGTTATTGTTATTTCTTATTGTTATTTCTTATTGTTATTGTTATTGTTATTTCTTATTGTTATTGTTATTTCTTATTGTTATTGTTATTTCTTAATATTATTGTTATTTCTTTTTGTTATTGATATTTCTTATTGTTATTGTTATTTCTTATTGTGCTTTCTTATTGTTATTGTTATTTCTTATTGTTATTTCCTATTGTTATTGTTATTTATTATTGTTATTGTTATTTCTTATTGTTATTGTTATTTCATATTGTTATTGTTATTTCCTATTATTATTGTTATTTCTTATTGTTAGTGTATTTCTTATTGTTATTGTTATTTCTTATTATTATTGTTATTTCTTATTGTTATTTTTATTTCTTATTGTTATTGTTATTTCTTATTGTTATTGTTATTTCTTATTGTTATTGTTATTTCTTATTGTTATTGTTATTTCCTATTGTTATTGTTATTTCTTTTTGTTATTGTTATTACTTATTGTTATTGTTATTTCTTTTTGTTATTGTTATTTCTTATTGTTATTGTTATTGTTATTTCTTATTGTTATTGTTATTTCTTATTGTTATTGTTATTGCCTATTGTTATTTTTATTTCTTATTGTTATTGTTCTTTTTTTATTGTTATTGTTATTTCTTATTGTTATTGTTATTTATTACTGTTGTTGTTATTTCTTATTGTTATTGTTATTTCATATTGTTATTGTTATTTCTTATTGTTATTGTTATTTCTTATTATTATTGTTATTTCTTATTGTTAGTGTTATTTCTTATTGTTATTGTTAGTTCTTATTGTTATTGTTATTTCTTATTGTTATTTCTTATTGTTATTGTTATTTCTTATTGTTATTGTTATTTCTTATTGTTATTGTTATTTATTATTGTTATTGTTATTTCCTATTGTTATTGTTATTTCTTATTGTTATTGTTATTTATTATTGTTATTGTTATTTCTTATTGTTATTGTTATTTTCTTATTGTTATTGTTATTTCTTTATTGTTCTTTCTTATTGTTATTGTTATTTTTAATTGTTATTGTTATTTCTTATTGTTATTGTTATTTCTTATTGTTATTGTTATTTCTTATTGTTATTGTTATTTCTTATTGTTATTGTTATTTCCTATTGTTATTGTTACTTCTTTTTGTTATTGTTATTACTTATTGTTATTGTTATTTCTTTTTGTTATTGTTATTTCTTATTCTTATTGTTGTTTCTTATTTTTATTGTTATTTCTTATTGTTATTGTTATTTCTTATTGTTATTGTTATTGTTATTTCTTATTGTTATTGTTATTTCTTATTATTATTGTTATTGTTATTTCTTATTATTATTGTTATTTCTTATTGTTAGTGTTATTTCTTATTGTTATTGTTATTTCTAATTGTTATTGTTATTTATTATTGTTATTGTTATTTCCTATTGTTATTGTTATTTCTTATTGTTATTGTTATTGTTATTTCTTAATGTTATTGTTATTTCTTATTGTTATTGTTATTTCTTAATATTATTGTTATTTTCTTTTTGTTATTGATATTTCTTATTGTTATTGTTATTTCTTATTGTTATTGTTATTTCTTATTGTTATTTCCTATTGTTATTGTTATTTCCTATTGTTATTGTTATTTCTTTTTGTTATTGTTATTACTTATTGTTATTGTTATTTCTTTTTGTTATTGTTATTTCTTATTGTTATTGTTATTTCTTATTGTTATTGTTATTTCTTATTGTTATTCGTATTGTTATTTCTTATTTTTATTTTTTATTTCTTATTGTTATTGTTATTTCTTAATGTTATTGTTATTTCTTATTGTTATTCGTATTGTTATTTCTTATTGTTATTTTTATTTCTTATTGTTATGGTTATTTCTTAATGTTATTGTTATTTCTTATTGTTATTGTTATTTCTTATTGTTATTGTTATTTCTTATTATTATTGTTATTTCTTATTGTTATTGTTGTTTCTTATTGTTATTGTTATTTCTTATTGTTATTGTTATTTCTTAATATTATTGTTATTTCTTATTGTTATTGTTATTTCTTATTGTTATTGTTATTTCTTTTTGTTATTGTTATTTCTTATTGTTATTGTTATTTCTTATTGATATTGTTATTTCTTATTGTTATTGTTATTTTTTTATTGTTATTGTAATTTCTTATTGTTACTGTTATTTCTTTCTTATTGTTATTGTTATTTTTTATTGTTGTTTCTTATTGTTATTGTTATTTCTTATTGTTATTGTTATTTCTTAATATTATTGTTATTTCTTATTGTTATTGTTATTTCTTATTGTTATTGTTATTTCTTTTTGTTATTGTTATTTCTTATTGTTATTGTTGTTTCTTATTGTTATTGTTATTTCTTATTGTTATTGTTATTTCTTAATATTATTGTTATTTCTTATTGTTATTGTTATTTCTTATTGTTATTGTTATTTCTTATTGTCATTGTTATTTCTTATTATTATTGTTATTTCTTATTGTTATTGTTATTTCTTATTGTTATTGTTATTTCTTATTGGTATTGTTATTTTCCTATTGTTATTGTTATTTATTATTGTTATTGTTATTTCTTATTGTTATTGTTATTTCATATTGTTATTGTTATTTCTTATTATTATTGTTATTTCTTATTGTTAGTGTTATTTCTTATTGTTATTGTTATTTCTTATTGTTATTGTTATTTCTTATTGTTATTGTTATTTATTATTGTTATTGTTATTTCCTATTGTTATTGTTATTGTTATTGTTATTTCTTATTATTATTGTTATTTCTTATTGTTATTTCTTATTGTTATTGTTATTTCTTATTGTTATTGTTATTTCTTATTATTATTGTTATTTCTTATTGTTATTGTTATTTCTTATAGTTATTGTTATTGTTATTTCTTATTGGTATTGTTATTTCCTATTGTTATTGTTATTTATTATTGTTATTGTTATTTCTTATTGTTATTGTTATTTCATATTGTTATTGTTATTTCATTTTATTATTGTTATTTCTTATTGTTAGTGTTATTTCTTATTGTTATTGTTATTTCTTATTGTTATTTCTTATTGTTATTGTTATTTATTATTGTTATTGTTATTTCCTATTGTTATTGTTATTTCTTATTGTTATTGTTATTTCTTATTGTTATTGTTATTTCTTATTGTTATTGTTATTTCTTATTGTTATTGTTATTTCTTATAGTTATTGTTATTTCTTATAGTTATTGTTATTTCTTATTGTTATTGTTATTTCTTATTGTTATTGTTATTTCCTATTGTTATTGTTTTTTTATTGTTATTGTTATTACTTATTGTTATTGTTATTTCTTAATGTTATTGTTATTTCTTATTGTTATTGTTATTTCTTAATATTATTGTTATTTCTTTTTGTTATTGTTCTTTCTTATTGTTATTGTTATTTCTTATTGTTATTTCCTATTGTTATTGTTATTTCCTATTGTTATTGTTATTTCTTTTTGTTATTGTTATTACTTATTGTTATTGTTATTTCTTTTTGTTATTGTTATTTCTTATTGTTATTGTTATTTCTTATTGTTATTGTTATTTCTTATTGTTATTGTTATTTCTTATTGTTATTGTTATTTTCTTATTGTTATTGTTATTTCTTATTGTTATTGTTATTTCCTATTGTTATTGTTATTTCTTGTTGTTATTGTTATTTCTTATTGTTATTGTTATTTCTTATTGTTATTTTTATTTCTTATTGTTATTGTTATTTCTTAATGTTATTGTTATTTCTTATTGTTAT
>CAXAKX010000822.1:0-19677 GCA_963969525.1 Ontholestes murinus
ATACGAATTTATATGGGGAACGTGCTCGAATTCGTATGTGCGTTTGTGAAAGTAAATACGAGGTTCCCCAGGATCGTTCTTAACATGCCGATATTCTTTATCCAATAAGAAAGAGATTTGGTTATGAAATATTCTTTTTTTTACGTTAAGTTGTGCAAACTCTTGAATTAAATTCGGAGCGTATAAAATATTCGAGATATCGTACAAAATAATATTCTTATATTTTATGTTGGTATTTTTTGTGTTATTATTCTCCAACTGAATTTAAATTATTTAAGAATATTATATTTTAATTGAAAAGGTGGATTGTTGAATACAACAATAATAAGTACACTTCCTATGTAATGAAATCATAACATGTTTTTCCTTAACATGTAAAATTTGATCACATATATTCCATTAATGTCGTTCAAGTACTTGCAAACAGAAGATGTTGATGTAACTCACGAGTAAAATAGTTTAGAATAAAACTTGACTATAAATTGTTATTGGGCAGTTCAAAAATTCCGTTTCAATCTGCACAAACTAGATTGAAGGCTGTATCTAAGTTCAAACGTATAAATTTGGACACAATTATTTTTAAAAAAATAAGAAATACATTTCTAAATTGTCTAGTTTATTAAATAATAAACACAGTTTTGATACAAAGCTTCTTTTATTCTTTTATTTTACTAAATATAAACTTTCTTTTGAGACATCCTATAGTTTAAAAAATAATACTGGTGTATTCGTATTACCGAAAGGGGTTTTAATTACTCACACTTTTCCTTTCAAGAGTCACACCCCAATAACATAGGAACATAATTAAAATTTTCAACCGAAGCGAAAATATGCGGGCTATGAGAGAAAAAAAAGTTCGTAACAACTTGGGCGTAAATATTTGCGGCTAAAGGGGACTCCTTCAATCCCTCTCCCCCCCTCTCATCTTCATCCGCGCAAATACGCAACATTATTACTTTTTTCCTCCTTCAGCGTGTGGCCGTGAAATGTGCACAATTATACGCGAATTCAAATATTTCAAGTACGGCACTTTACATTCCGAATTAACCCCGACGGAGTTTGTCGTGACCATCGATTGCGAGCGCAGGTTACGTTGAACGGCGTAAATAAATTGCGCTTTCGGAATCTTCACGTAAACTGCGGTTTTCGAAAGTTCGCCGAACGTGCACGGGAATGTGCTTTGTTTCGTTAATTTAATTTCCGCGTTATTGTAGTCGCGTTCGTTATGCAATTAAAACACATAAATTGAACTAGTTTTCTGGGTTTAATACTCAGCCCCATAATTGTGGGGTTTTACGGTCGTGTTTTTCCGCATTTTATCAAACAAAAATAAATGCAGAGAGAGAGAATATCTATACAGCGGTTATTACTTTGAATTTTAATTTATATAACTCTGCATTTTCAACTCTTCAAACTTTATATCGTTTTAAATTTTATCAACGCGACTGAATTTTCGACACAAGCTGGTTATTATCAGAACTGCAGGAGTTTAAAGTGTTTTATTACATTTTGTATCTGTGTTTTTTGTAATGCAGGGGGTGGATAAAGTATGAAGTCCAATTCATATTTAAAGTATGAAGTCATATTTAAAACTTCACATATTCATATTGTTGTTGTCTTGTTTGTGACCAAACACTTAACATACACTGAAAGAGTAATTATAGGGAAAATTAAGACTTTGTGAGATGAATTCTTGGTCCAATGATAAGGAATTCGGAGCTATGATTTGTGGGGATGGATTTTAATGCGCAATTTTGTAAACTATTTTTGAAAGAAATCAATAAACTCTTGCATGAATTGAAAAACTTTCGCTAATATAGGAGCATGTGTAATTAGGGTAGTATCTATTATTAAAGGATTAAAGTATAGAGGATCGAGGCTATGTTTTTAACGCATAAAGTGGCTTATAATAGAGTAGAGCCTTGAGGAGTTATTTTTTAACCTTTATCGAGCTATTGGAGAATAATTGCTTAGTAATAAATATGATATGATAAGGGGACATTACTAGTAAATTGTATTTTTTGACCATTTCTTACTTTTCTAAACATACTGTCGTTAGCTTTTTGTCTGATATTTAGATATTTTAGTCTTTAAAGAAAATATCACACAATAATGTTCCAACAAATAATCTCATCGCAATCTTATTAATTTGTTACTATCGTTATTAACTAAATACCTGGAATAAAGACACCAATAAAGAGCAACATGTGCTGAGGATCAAATATAAGCAGCACATAATATTATCAACTTCCCCAATAATTCTAGATTATAAGAGTATTTATGTATTTGCCTTTAAGAGGAGATATATATATATATATATATAGTATTTAGATTATTAGTCCAATGTTTTAACTACAGATAATGTAAACATAGTGATTTTTTCAATTTAGTGTAAGTATGTATTACCACCTAGTAACGATCGCAACCATTCTCTTTCATCAAAAGTATAGTAACTTAAATTTATTATCTTACAAAGTATGATAATTGTGATTTTTCGCACCTATTACAATTTGAAGCTACAAAGGCTATAAACTATTTCAATACTTCCATGAGAGAACTTGCATAACAGCTAAAAAAAAAAATTGCAAACTATTTAGGCCATGATTCCTTAAAAGTTCTTAAACATACTAATAATATTCTATGATTACTATACCAGATAAATTAATAGATTTATTTGAAAAAGAAACAACTAATCTGACAAGGTGTTAATACTTGGTTCTGAGTGAAGTTGATAAAATGATAGATATTGAATTCTAACTACAAATTAAAAGATTATTGCTTTAGATAGGCAGGTTCTAAAGTGCTACATAACCAAAACAGTTATCAGAGGATACATCAGGCAGATACTAATGGTGCGAGTGGAAGATCATCTAGGATGAACTCTACCCAATTCTCGTGCATTCCGAATTTTGGATGAATATTATTTACATTATTTTTGTATGTATTAGATTTAGAATTAAAACAAGCAAATAAATAAATAAATAAATTATGAATATGAAAATGTCGGTAAACTATCAAAATTGATGAAAGAAATTTGCTCTGATACCAGTATAAAAATAATTACATTCTTGGAATCAAAACAATGATGATACATACATTATAATACAACCTGAAGGAAATTCTGCAATGTTCTTACATAATAACAAAACCCAATCTGAAAAATATTATGAGCTACCAAAATTTCGCAAGCAAAACCCTTTAATACTTGTTACAAGTGATGTTGCTGCAAGAGGCTTAGATATTGAGTATGAGAAATGTGTTTTTGTTCGAAAAGAAAAGTGCAAAATTGAGCCTATATAATTAGACGTGTTCTCAAAGCATTCAACTATTATTTTACAATATTTTTACCCACTCAAAATCCAAATTTCTTCACATAAAATAAGTTACTTTTTTCAAAATAATCATTATATATTTATATTTGCCAGCTTAATTAAGATCGCATTTCAAATAGGTAACACTTTTAACAGTTTCTATAAGTCTGGAAATACAGGCTATACCATCTTTTATATATTTAATTATGTCTGTGGTAAACCCATATATATATATATCAAGGGCAGAACTATTTTTAAGTTTATCAATAACTTCTCTTACTTTAATCTGTGATTATTAAAAATTTAAATTAAATATTTGCATTGGTCTCAAACTGAACATCACAGCCATTTGTTACTAGTGGTAGTGAAGTACAAAGTTTTGAGCTACATTTATAAAAAATAAGTTAAATTCTTCACAAGACACATCGTACTCACATTTAGAGAAATTGCCTAGACCATGCTCTTTATTTATAACAGACCATGCAGCTTTTGATTTATTTTTGCATGCTTAATAAAGTTATCTGTTGTTTGATATTTTTTTGTCTTAATTGCCTCTCTTTAACAACTTCTAAACTTATCGCGTTCTGTTTTTGGCCTTTCATAGGGGTTTTTATGGTGATGTTCCTGTAAAAGTCTCCTAATATTTATTTATTTATTATGATTCTTTGGATAACATGTTAACAAAATACATTAATAGGTACATACATAAAAATACAATAAATTTTGAGCACAGAAATCGCAGGTGGACTTCATTCTTCGGAATGTTCTGCCAGTCAGACCTTGATGGAATGTTCCATATATTCCAGAATTTCTTCGGATTCTTTCTACAACTGTAGATATTTATTTTAATTTATACTTAATATATTAAGCATTTTGCTTAATATCTCTTATTTCCCTAAGTTCCTCATTAAACTACATGGAACCAGACTCAGAACACTCTACAGTGTTGAATTTCATTTATGAATTATGAAAATTTCTCTTGAGGATTTAGCATCTATAATATAAAACTAAAATTTATTCCGGCAGCTCCATGATAAAAATAAAATGTCTGTCTAAAAAGGACGATAATATGTTTAAAAATACATTAAATTTGCTTCAACTTGTTTATTGACTTTTTGCCACGTGATTAAATAATCAATACTGAAAATTACTGCGAGACAATAAGAAAACTACGTCGAGCAAACCAACACAAAAGGCGTTAAATAGAGGAAGAATAATTATTTTGCTTCATAACAAATGAAATATAAGCTTTATCGCATCATTTTACTGGGAACAACTTGATCATTTGTCATACAGATCAAGCGTCCAGAGACTGCAACCTGTTTTTCAATTTAGATAGCCTCAAAAAGAACATGTATTAGTGACTGTCAAATCAAACGGCAAATTTTTATGACAATGAGATACAAAAGCTTGTTGTTTAATATAATAAATGAATCAATAATAGCGAAAATTATGTGCAAAAATAGGCTAAGGTATAAGCTTTCATGTAAAAATAGAATTGTTATAAAAAGTGCAATACTTACTTAAAAAGTATTTCATACATGTTTGAGCATTAACTCACAGCTATTAATGAAAACAAGTATCTTTTATATATTATGTAAAGAATTAATCAATATTTGTTTTGTTTCAAGTGTTGATCAATTCTTTACATAATATTTCATAATGATTTACCAAGAGATAAGTGATAAAGATATTCAAGAAAAAGAAAGTATTTTTCTTACTGAAGCACTGTCAGCCAAGGAATCCTAAAACTAACAGCTGCTGAGTAACTAGAGATGTGCAAATCTACATAATAGGTTGATTCGCTTCTGTTATAGTACACTATGATTTTTTATTTTATATAATTTTTGGTCTTTTAAACTTTACATTTAAAATTTTTTGAAAAAATCATATTTCTGACTTATGAGTATATGTAATATTCTTATTAACTAGAACTGCTTCCGATACAAAAAGTACAATTATTGATCTCGGAAACGTATCTTTCATACTTTTAATGCTACCTTTAGATGTAAAAACTTCGTTCTTTTGCAAAATAAAAATCTTACATATAACAAATTTTCTAACAATTAGTGTGTTATAAATGCATCAATTCTTTGTAGATAAAATCTTTTTTTAAATACAAACAAAGTGTAATAAATTGTATCTGTTTACACTCGTCAAAAATAATACAGATACATGGAAATAATTAAAACCTTTAAAGAGAGAAAACATTTGAATATAAATTATAATAATTATATTACCCACTCATGCTTAATAGAGATTTTAAATTCTGTTTTAATGCTAGTAAATGAAACGATGATAACTCTTTTGGTAGCTTATTTTAAAATACTAAGCCAAAATAACTTATTCCATTCTAAGATCTATATACCCGTGTATGACTGGTACATCATATGATGACCAAGTACAATATGAGTGTTGTTTAACTTGGACAGAATATTTTGGAAAAAAAAATTTACATACATAATACACTTAAAAATGACAGGAGCTGTTAATATGCAATAATTTTTAAAATGATCACTAACGTCACATCTGTAATGGAGATGAACTTGATTCTTAAACAAATGGGTTGAAGTTTAACCATTGGATTAATGTTTAGCATAACACTGTATCGACCTTGGCTAATGACCTTACTTAAGGTTCCTAGCCAGTGGTCACGACGAATTTCCTGAGAGCCGAAAATTTATCCGCAAAAATATCTTCAAGAGAAGTTGCATTTTCTTTCTTCGAATTGCATGTCAATATAATTCGACTTATTTTTCTTTGGGTCTTCCACTTTTGCCACTGGAGGACATTCTGTAAACTGCCTGATAATACATGAAATGAAAAGCAGATGTTTTAAAAAAATAAAGCATTTCTAACTCCTATAATGATATACCTGATTATTCTAAGAGGTAATGGAAATTAATTTAAAAAAAAAGATATTCTAAACATATATAACTAAATAAATAAGTCTGCGATATAATTGTTCATTAAGGTTCTTACATTGTGACCTTAACTGACTAAATTGTACATATGTCTTATAACCTCATAATATTTAGATATTAATTTTTCAATATAAATATTATTAAATTGTTTATTTTTAAGTAACGCTTTTTCTCTACATAGCCAGTTTGCTTCTGAGTCTATAACACCTTCACTTCTTCCATTTGATGAAATCGCCCTTGATACGTGTTTCTCGGTTGTTTTTGTCATCACCTGCGAATATGGTTGTTTGCCTGATGTTTATTGCAGAATATCTTCTTCATCTTCAGTATGATTTTCAGATTTAACTGCCCTTCTTTGCCTAATAGACGTACTTAATGTCTTTCCCTTCAGTTTAGGCAATGGGTTGTTTATTGTATTTTTGTGTATCCAACGCAATTGCATTTACAACCGAAATGATAGAGACGATTTTTTGCTGATTCCACGTCAGTTTGTCTTCCAGAATTATACCCACATACTACACTTCACTTCACTTCACTTGGAAAGGTCGATTTCCATTCCATTCAGGGAGAGAGCCCTTATATGCAGTTTCCTCCTACGCATAAATGGAACTATGATAGTTATATTCGGGTTGATACTTAGTCCTTTCCGAACACACCAATTATTGATGATATTTAGTGCTTATTGCATTAGGATTGTAAGGAGTCCTTTACGCTTGACCCTAATTATTACGGCGATGTCATCTGCGTAGCCTTGAGTTCCTTTTCGCGCAATTCATCCAGGAGTCCGCCCACCACTATTGACTATAGTGTGGAGGACAACATTCCCTCCTTTGATACAGTCAAAGATACTATAGATGCTGTTAGAGAAGACCTTGCTTACAAATATCCAGGTACTATTTTCTTATTCAATACTTCTTCTGCTACTTTCTTGATGGAACCATATATTCAAAATGGGTTGAGTAAAACACTTGTTTTGTTCCATGATTTTATTAATAGTTTTACTCAACCCATTTTACTATTTTCTTATATAGGATTGTTCGTTCTACCTCTTTGACAAGGTGGCGTAAAACATCGAATAATAGTATCCTCATCTTTAATTTATATTAGCAAAACAGGCAACAAATTCAAGGATTGATTTAATTTAAAAGCATATATTATGTAATTCTTGTTAATCAATTTACGTTTTTAGAATTCTCACATAGCTAAAGTAATTTATTTTATCATCATCTTACTTAATGACAACTTTTTGTACAGTATAAAAAAGTCAGATGTTCTGCAAGGTTCGAATTTTCATTCAATATTTTCCATTAAATAAATAAAATCGTCAAAATTGAAACTTTTATTTAATAAAAGGTTTCATCAAATATTACATCATTATTACTTTACGTCCAAATTCCACTTATGGCCAAAAAATTAGGTTACTCTTCTTACTAATTTTAATTACTAAACAGATTCTAAACAATTTTATTTATTGTTTTAAATTAAACATAATATATAGGTATTCTAGCGTAAACATTCGCGTAAATCTGCGTTGAATCAATTAACAAATCCGCGATTTAGGCAAGAATGAGGAAAACGGCATTTATTTGCCGGCTCCTTGGAGGGGCGCGTTTCCGTCTCGCCAACCCTTTATTTGAAGAAGGGCGGGATTTAATTCAACGGAGTTAATTATGGTTGCGGTTACATATGCCAGAAATTTAATTTTCCACTGATCCGTTTCATTACTGCTTTGTGTGCCTCTCTTCTCGGTTGAGATGGCGGATTCAATTACCAACAGAGCAACGTTTATGTTCCGTTGAGCGTTCGTGAAATTGTTTCATGAGAATTACAACGAATAAACAAAATGATCGTTTACAGTTTTTTACCACTACGTTTATAAAAGTAAATTTATTAGACAGAAGTGAAGTCCGTAACTTTAGTTTCTGCAAAATTTATTTAATACACAAGTTTCCAAATGAAAGCTTATATCTAATAGACAAATTAAAAGAAAAATCAAGTCATGTAGCGGAAATGTGTTTATTATTTATTAAACTACAATTTAGGATATTATTATTGTCCAAATGTAAACCTTCGCGGTTAGGACACTCGTTTATTAAAACACTATAATATGACGACTCGGCAGGTAAACTCTGTGATAGCTGTCATTACATGATGGATTGTTTCTTTCAAATGCATCATTGTAGTAGATTAGAGATAATACCACAGGAAAAAGTCCGTAAGGGTTAAATCAGGACTGTGCGGAGACCATTTTATATTACCTCTAATGAGAATTAATTTTCCAAAGAAAACTTTACTTTGGCCGGCATTCTGGAGCTTCAATTCTTGCACTAATTTAATTTTATAGGGGTGCAGCTTTAGGTCTTTGTGCAAAATACGGTATAACGATGATGAAGGCACATTTAAAGCCCTTCCAGACATCCAAAGTTTCGGATCATCACAAACGGACCCTATCCACGTTCAAAACGTTGGTATTCCGAATGTTTTGCCGGTCTCCTCAAATTTCCTAAACTATTTTGGAATGAAGTATGCTTGATGCATTATTTAAGTGTCGAAACCCTCGGCTGCTTCCGAGAAACGCTCAATACCGACTGAATTCCTAAGAGCCAGACTACCAATTGACATACTCTTCGTGTTCCTCAGATTGATTGTTTTCACACAGGGAGCTAAAAAAATATATACTTTCTTTTGAGACACCCTCTGTAACAACACTAAAATATGCATAAATAATTACAAAGAAAATAATTCACAGCACTGGGCGGTGAAGTTTATCATGTGCTCTTCCAATCAGACCATTTCTCATTTTCTTCTATTAACAGAGCACTTTTACCATTTAGGAGATTGACCATTACTCAAAAAATGTGTCTATTTTAATTTCAATTAGATGTCCCATCAATCAAAACTAAATCTTTAATATTAATAGCAAAATAACTTTTATTAAATATTATTTTATTTCCTGTATTTTACATACTATACATTTAAATACAACACCCTCTATAAAAATCTGATTTTGTGTTACCTGCAATAATGCAACAAAGGTGTTTAAAACTTGCTGAAATTTCATATCGATCGCTGGAAAATTGTATAAAGTTGTGCAACAGTAGAGTACTAAAGTATTCCACTATTTCAAGGAAGGTCAGCGCGAGGTGAAATTGCAATTTTCTAAAGCGCATTAAAACCAACGGCTGCGTTTGAATTTAACGTAACCGGATATCGACTGCATGATCAAATAATAATATAAATCCTTTCGAATTAAATTGAATCTACTAAAGTTGAACTGTAAATAAAAAAAAATGTACAGACTGGTTTTAAATAACACAAACATTGACAAATCACTTGTAACAGTATTTTCACAGACAAATGAAACAAAAACGTAAATAAATTATATGAACTGTGTTTTTTAATGATATATTTATTAATTGAGAAACGTGCATAAATAATAATATAAATCAAAGAAACTTTAATCAGATATAAATGTTGAATTAATTTAATTAAATAAATTAAAAAAGTTTAAGTAGTTTTCTTTAAATCATTTGATAATAAAAATAAAATAATATTCATAAAATAGTTTAATAAGAAAACATATATAATGATTAACATCATCATCTGCAAAAATTGAAGAGCCTTTCACTTGGCTCTTAAATTTTTACAGATGATGATGTTAATGAGTTAATTTTATTTTCGAGTTCTTTAATTCTTGCAATAGCTTTTTAAACTAATCCCTTCTGGCAATAAAGTTTGCAAACATGAACAAACATTAATAAATTAATTTTAAGTTATTATTTTAAATTTTAAGTGAACCAAACCCAAATTTTGAAAAATAGTTCGCTTGAAGAATTTACAATTGAGATATTTAAAAAATTAAAATGTAAACCCATAAAGTTTAAATTCTGCAGAAATAGGCAAAATATTATTCAGTGCCGCCTGCTGAAGATCACCAACTACAAAAATTATTTGGGATAGTAAAAAATATGAACACGATCTGAATTCCTTTAATGTTAAAAAGATCTAAGCTCGACATCTATTCCCAATTTTCCAATTTAAATTAATAATACTTTTTGAGTTACGCTCATATAAGAATAAAAAATAAAATGTCTTCAAACACACACAAAGAAAAATCTAGTGTAAAGCAAGCAGATATAAAAAATGCCATAATAGATTAAATCTTCAACATCTTCAGCTACTGAAATTTAAGGGCTAAGTAAAAAAATTAACTCGATTTTCAAGTTTTTTTTTTAAATTGTTAGTAGATCCAAGTTTAATAATTATTTCAAAAATTCGTATTTCAAAATTTTCTAACTGATCTCTTCCCACGATAAAGTCTACAAACATGAATAAAAGATAACAAAAATGAATGTAAAATTATCTATTTTGGAAAAAAGATAAGCCACAATTTCAAAAAATAATCTATTTGTAGAATTAGGATAAAATTTCCAGCTGAGATATTTGAAAAAATTTTCAAAAATACAAAAACAGAAACAAAACCAAGTGTTTAATTAACCTTTAATTAAAATAAAAATGTTTCACCACTGGTTGAGTGAGAATTTAACTCATCGTATAAAATCAAAATTTCAATCGAGCAGAAATGCTCAAATTATTGTACAATGTTAAGTGTAGAATATCACCAGCTGCAATATTTAATTGGCCCAGTGAAAAAATACGAACGGGCCCTCAATTTAGCCTAGAAGTTCTGTAATAATAATATCTAAGCTTAATATTTATTGCAAATGTAACAATCTTAAATTGCTAAAAGCCTTCTATTTAAACTCTTATAAAAGTAAAAATTGTAAGGTCTTCAAATATGCACAAAAAAATACAGTTTAAATAGATCAGAAATAGAAAAAATATGATGATTAAGATTAGCTGTTAAACATCAGATGCAGAAATGTTAGGGCTAAGTAAGAGTTTTCTCAATTTTTAAATTTTTGCCTTTTTAATTGATCTCTTTTAGCAATAAAACATGGACAAAGAGTAACATTAACAGATCCCAAATTCTGTAAATTTAATAATAAATTATATTAAAGTTATTAAGTCGTACATTAATAATTAATAATATGACTCATTATTTTAGATTTACTGAATGTTTTCGAGTTTCTAAATTATTTTTTAAATTTAAATGAGCTAAGCCTACGTCCAACTTGGATTAAAAAAATAAAAATGTAAGTCCCAAGAAGGAATACATCAATAAAAACATTAAGCCTCAATTTGGCAGAAGTGGCCAAAATATTGTTCAGTGGCAACTGCTCAAGATTAAGCTGCAAAATTAATTGGCCTTGTCAAAGAATACGAACACGCCCTAAAAGTTCTCAAATACCTAGAAGATATAAGATGAACATTTATTCCAAATGTATAGTCAACTGTGACTCATCGCTCTATATTAAAGGAATCATTCGCACATCTTTCATTTCATTTTGTAGTGGTCATCCTAGGAGTCACAGTCAGCTCTCGACGGCGCGACTTTAATAATTCTCAAACATTATAGCCTTTTAAATTAAGCTATTCAATTATGCATAAATAAAAATAAAGTTAAATTTGAGCAGAAATAAAAAGCAAAACAATTAAGATGTTAAACAGCATCAGTTTAAATTAATTCTTTACAACATAAGTTACAATTGAAATACAAATATAAGTACAGAAACGTACAATGATACTAGCTAATATAATCTTAATACCGGGTGTTTCTAAATGAATATCGGGATTTTAGTGGTTTATAATATTTACTACGTAAAACTTAAAATCACAATTAATACATAAAATGAAAGATGTGCAAGATTACTAGATTGTTAAATATGAGTACTTTTCGCCACACAGTAAATATCAAGTCGATAAGCCAGTAAGCCAAACATTGTTTAGTGTTTGTGGAGCAATCGTTGCAGCCTTGCCCTTAGGTCGAGTAGGTCAGCTGGTTATGGATGCATATACACAAAGGATCTTGTATGAACTCCTACAGGTAGAAATCGCGTGAAGGTCATGTGAAAAAAAGCGTTAAAACCCTGACATTCATTAATTCATTAAGAAACACCAGGTACTATAATACACTTTAAAAATGGGAGTGAAAGAATTATTTATCAACATCCAATAAGCAAATATTGCGATCATTTGCCAGATTATTTAAATATCCGAATTTTATACTCAACAGGTGCTAGCAAATTAGAGTTTTCTGCAGGCGGAAAAAGTTAAGTACTATTGGAATATCAAAGGTACTTACGCTATCCTCGTCACTTCCACCGAGCAGGATAAAACCGAAAAGTCCTATTACGGAAAATCAAGGATTGCACTTTGTTTTTACCAGTGGACAAACGAATATGATTAACGTATCAAAAGTGGGACCCCTTTTATAGTGTACAATGGTCACTCAAAGGTCAAGAATTTTGCGTCGTCCATGGTTTAATGCTACCCAATGCAAAGCTGACCTAGAAACGCTGTCTACTACAATCCGCAGGGTAATATTTTGCTGCTGGGTGGATTTAGTTATTTAAGGGGAAACATTAAAACCTAGGATATAGCATCAAGGAAGGTGATTGGAAAATGTAATGCGCCCGTTTCTACTTACTTAAAGTGGAGTCCATATGGCGTGCATTTTATGACTGCGACAACAGCGCCCAGGCTGCCCTTAAGAAATGGCTTTGAAATCAGGCACTACTCCGGAACATTAATATTTGAGGATTTCTGCAAAGAACCATAGGCTTTATATGAGATTCAATGTAAGAAATTTAGCTAGAACTCCTTCAAAGATCCCACTATTCCTCAGAAAAGGTGGCAGGGATTACGTTGAAGGAAGTAATAGCTTCGACGCAGACATATAGACCTCCGTCAATAATAGGGGTCTTTTTAGACCTTGCAAAGGCCTTTGATACCGTAAACCCTTCATTACTCTTAAATAAGTTGAGTGCTTGCGGTATTAGAGGTTTGGCTTTAAATCTATTTAAAACGTACTTATTAGATAGAGAACAAAAGGTTATTATAAATGGCAAATTCAGCAACAGTCGCAAAATTAATTATGGTGTCCCGCAAGGTACAGTTTTAGGCCCAATTTTATTCATATTTTATGTAAACGATTTGTTATCCTTCAATCAGGATGATATAAATATATTAAGTTATGCAGACGATACAGTAATTATGGTCCGTGGAATTACGTGGGAGGAAACTGCTTACAAAATGGAAGATATTCTTAAGAAAATAAAAAATTCGTTGAACCATAACTTCCTTATTCTAAATACTGATAAAACAGTTTTTATGACATTTGCACCTAATAGATCAGGTCTATCTGAAAATTTGACTAAACTAAAAATAACTTGATGTGCATGTGAAACTGTAGTTGTAATCAAGTGGTTAATATAGTGAGTTTTACCAAGTACCTTGGAATTATTATAGATTCTCATCTTAACTGGTCACAACATACCAATTATATAGCAGATAAACTTAGGGAGGCTAATATATGTTTTTGTAAAACTGAAATACATTCTGACTATAAACCAAATTTTTGTTATATATTTTAGTATTGTTCAATCAATATTAAGTTATGATATAATTGCTTGGGGAAATTTACCAAAAAAATATATTTATATGGTGGAAATAGTACAAAAGAAATAAATAAATAAATATAGTAGAGACTTGCTATATCTAATCCTAGAACTGATGTCATTTATGAATAACAGAAATAACACTGCCTCACAATTAGACCCCTGAGCAACACACGTTGTAACATTGAGATCAATTAATTAAGGGCTTCCTATCTTAAAATTTAAATAAAACATCGTGTGTGTGAGATATCATGCAAATGTCGCCGCGGCTTCGTTGGATGGCGCGCATTCTAAATGTAAAATTTTCCATGTCTATGACGCATAAATCAGACTGAATTTAAACGATTTCATAGATTACGTTAGTTTTGAGGACCTCTGTGCTTTGTGGCTTATTCGCAAAAACCTGAGACTTAAGAAAACTGCACAAGAAAAAGTCCAACCTCCATGTGAGATGACCTTACCCTCAAATCGGTAGTGGAGAATGTCCAATGTGGCGTGAGCTGTGTGGTACCTAGCGCCGCTCTTTTGTAACTATAAGTCGTTGTTGTCAATATCATCCAATTTGGGCCAAAAGAAGTTGTTAATCATCTAGCTATAGCGCTTGCCATTGACGGTGTCTCATCGTCATTTTTAAAGAAATATGTACCAATGACGCCCCCAGTCCAAAATCAACACCAAATAGTAACTTTTTCATGATGCATTGGACGCTCTCATGTGGATTGGCATTGTCCCAAATTCAACAATTTTATCCAGAAATGGGCCTTGTCTCTGAAGATTATTTTTGGATGAACATTAGGGTCAGTTTCCAACTGCTCCAGCGAATACACGTGGTTGTCTATAGACGTTTGCCCTTAGCTCCTGAGTCAGTTGAATTTTGTACGAGTGCAGGCCCAAGTTACGACGCAAAATTTGCCAAGTTGAGGTCTGCGAAACGCTGAATTCTCAATTTTATCCACCACACTGCGAATAGTCCTCTCGTTAGGATGATTATGGTGACCGTAAAATGAGTGAATCGCAAAATACCGATTTTGATAAAACCATTGTATCATTTGCATCTGTTGTTGAACGCTATATTCATCCATGGTGATCTAGAAAAACAAACTGAAAAATAACAGCTATTTTGTGAGATCTAGCTTCTACAATATGGCCGCTATCAAGTGTCAAATTTAGGAAGTCCCTATTAGAAGATCCTTTAGATCCAATACGCAATGTGTTCGTATTAGACGAATAACTTGCAAGCCAATCCATTGCAAGATCACCCACACTCATAGTTTATAATTTTCTTAACTGACTATCCTGCTGAACTTGCTCTAAAACTTTGAAAAAGTCGGTATAAATCGAGTCAATTTGTGCGCCCCTTTCCACAGCATTCAACATAAATAACTAAGCTGGTGACAGTAGAATCTACGTTGTTCTTCAACAATGATATCTGTACATATCCATATAATTTGATGAGCTAAATACAAAATAGTCCAACATTATTGGTAATAACGATTGAATGAAAATATCTCTATAATTTGTTATATCTGAAACACAGACACTAAAAAACCAGAAACACAACGTTTCAGAAAGTATTCAGGGATCCCATGAAGGAATTACCCTAAAATTATTTAGGTTAATAAATGTATCTAAGCTAGCAAACTTATTGTACGTATTGTTATACGATATATAATAAACGGTCAAAAATGTGAAGCAAATAGATTTACATATTCCTTTAAATTATCTCGAGTTTTGCCATTTAAAAACATTTTTTTCGGTAAACCTTTGGTTTGGCGAAAAGAATGCACCGGAATACAGAATCGATTTGAATTTACATTAAAATTCCTTTCGAGTTCTTTAATTCTTAGTTCGATAATTATTATTTATATTTAATAACTTAGACGAAAATTCAAATGATTTTTTAGGTGAGATAATTTGAAAATTAGGATGAAAATAAAATATCTTTAAAGAATTCAAATTATTCCAATTCTACAAGATGGCTAAAATATTAAACATTTATCTGCTGCAAATCACCACGATTGTGAAGGAGATTGACGAATCGTATGTTTTTATTTCCAAAAAATCTCATAATTAGAAAAAAATGTTTGATAAACTTCTATAAAAACATTTTGAGCCATTTAAGGCTGAAATTCACAATATTTTAACACCGTTTGAGCGATAACTTCCATCACTAGAAGAAAATCACGAGGTGAATGATCAGACAATGTCAGCAATCTCTGATTCCGTTGTAATTGAAGCTATCGTAGAAGTCGCCGAAAGAAATAGTTGAAAATTTAACCTACTGTTATATAATCTACCTGAATCAAATGACGTTACAACCTGCAACAGGACAAAACACGATCTTGCAGAAGTTGCTGATATCTTGCAACTAGTTGTTAAATTTCTCAACCCAAAATCATTGTTTCGCCTAGAAAAGAAGATCGAATCCAATTCAAGACCATTAAAATTATTCTTCAATGAGAAGGAAACACCCGCTAAAATCTTGAAAGCTTCATACAATATATCCTGTAGTAATATAAAATTTAAAAGAAACCAAACTGACATGCCAAGAAACCATTTAAACTAATTGTAATATAAGTGAGAAAATTATTCAAGAGATATTAAAATATTATTAAAATATTTTATTAGTCCTTTCCTCGCAAAACTCTCCAAAGCAGTTTTTTGTAGACTTGAATAAATAATTTGTATCTTATATTATTTGATGAGACCATTATTTGTTGAAAACTTATTTTCACTTTTTAAACGTATAAGTAAAAACACTTTCATAATTTTAAAGATTGTGACTTCATCGCAAACATGTTTTCTGAAAACTGTGAAAGTGTTTTTACTTTAACGCCTAAATAATTAATGTGTATCTCACCTGCTTCTTAAAATAGAATTGTTATAGTAATTAATTCTTAAGAAAAATTTAATTTAGACTTTGTTATAATAGTAAATCATATTATAAGCACTAAATTATAACACTACCTTTTTACTTAAATACTTATAGCCAAGAATCATAAACAAAACATGTTGAATAACAAAACATACATGTCAGGGTGTAATTATAAATAGATTATTTACTGAATTGTATTTAGTATGTGTAAGTGTGGTAATCCCTAAACTCGGATAACTACTGTCAAGAGTGATATAGATAATCCGTTCGGAATGGATAGATCCATAACGTATTACAGGCAGCGAGATATCTTTAACTTATGCAATTAATGTTCTGTACTATGCGGGCTTCAAACTTTAATGATTCTCCAAAATCTTGTTACATTGTGTCTGCAACAATTCAATTCGATCAATTAAACTTTACATCCATGGTGCGTCATATCTACCTATATATCAAAAACAACATATACAAATAATATAGCGAATTATTATTATTTTAACTAATAATAATTTAAATTTAAATTCAACTATTCTGTTTGGATTAATAAAACACGTTAGAATTTATTTATTTTGTATTTACTACATGTACAATTATGTGGTTATTATCAATAGTTAACAAAATAAATTGTGAAGAAGTGAAATTTGCCTTAACGTGACTCAAAAAAGACAATAACAAGGTAAGTGCACTAAAATTGTTTTTAAAATAAACGATGGTGCAGACACAACTGGACGGTCGTTTTAAAGGCGTAACTCATATTCAAGTGAGTTATAAATTCGTAAATTCCCTCCTAGAAGCACTTGCCTCGAATAAATGAACACATAAATTTTCATACAGTAGTTATATACGAATTCCAGTAAGTTGGTACAAGTTTCAAAACTTTATTAAACTTTTTGAAACTAGAAGTTCATTAATAGATGTTTTTCTTTTATATCAACGTTCACAAGTATTACGAAAATGTACTCGCTTTTATAAACGAAATTTTTACACGCTTAAAGAAATCTTTCTTTGCGTTTGTACGAATCCTCAGAATAGTTTACACGATTACATGTTACATAGTTACATAATTTATTACCTGGCAAATCTTAATTTATTTCATTATAATTAAAATAAGAAGAAAACATACAATAATAATAATAAAAAAATTTTATTGATGCCACCAACATTAAATATGTTTTACACAAGTCATTTTTAAACTAAATTGTAAAATGATATTAACTAGCAATTAAATAATATTTAAAATAGGTATATAACAAACTTAAGAGGACAAACTTGGTAAAACATTTCTACAAGGTAAGTAAGACATAAATTATACATAAATCTACATGTATAGTACAACTGAATATATTATTATTTTATCATTATAAAAGTCTGTTTAATTTATTTAGACTTAAGATATACCAAATAATAAAACATTAAATAAACTCTTGATTATATATATATATATATATATATATATATATTCGAAGAAAAAACTTCTTAAAAGTGGTATAAAAAATCGTTAAATATACTTTTTATTCAAAAGTTTACAAGAAACTGAATTTGTTTTATTTTAGAAATTTGAAAAGAAGAGAAATGTTGGAAAATTTTAGAAGATTTTCGAAGACATATAAAATATTATAAAAATCTGGATAGAAGAATGCCTGGAGTTTACAATATGATAAAACAAGAAATTCCTTTAAAATTACAAAAAAATCTGGAAAATTCTAGAAATCTGAAAGAGAAATTGCTGGAAAATTCTAGAACCCTTAATTCTTAAGAATGAAAAAGAAATTGCTAAATAAAATTTTTAAGAGATGCTTTTGGAAAATAAGAAATGTTCTAGAAATTTCAAAGAAACATTTAAAATATGTTCAAAAATACAGATACAATTATAAAATATGAGGATTTATTCCTGGAAAATAATAAAAGAAATCATGTCTAAAAATCCCAAAAAAAATCTTGAAAAATTTTAAAATTTCCCAAAAATTGAGGAAATGTCAATGCTTAGATCTTGGAATTTTTAATTGTAAATCGGAAAAGGAAATTACTGGGAAATTCTAAAACTTTCAATTAATAATAATTGAAAAAAACTATTGCAAAATCGTAGATTTTTAAAGAGAAACTAAAAGTGGAATGTAAATTCTTGAAAAAAAAATTATTTAAAAAAGGAGCAAATACAAAAGAAATTTAAGCATATTTGCTTGGAGATTGTAAAAATTATTGAAATAATTTAGTACCCTCAAAGTAAACTCTAAAAATCTGAAATAATGTCTGGAGCCCTTGAAAATTTCGTTATGATAAAACAATATATTATTTTAAAATAATACCAAATATTTTGAAAATGAAAATTTTAGCACCTTCAATAAAAAATAGATTTGTTCAGAATTTGTAGAAATCTCGAGAAAAACTTTTTAGATAATTCTGAAAGAGTGAATATACATATGAAATATTCCTAAATAAAAGAGGATACATTGTTAAAAAGTACTAAAAATTATAGAAGAAATATTGTAAAAGTCTAAAAGAAAGAAATTATTGCAAAATTTTAGAATCCTCTAAAAATCTAACCAGTGGAAAAAATGTGGAATGTCTGGATTTTTGGAATGTCCGATTAGAATCCTTAATATTGAAAACTGAAAGAAAGTAATAAAAAATCGTAGATTTTTTGAAAAAAAATTCCTAGACAACAGATCAAGTCGTGTAAAGATCTTTAAAAACAGAAAAGAAAATGTTAGTAAATACAAGAAATTAGAAGCAAATATGTAGATTTTATTATAAAATTTTAGAATCCTCAAAGGAAATTCTAAAAATTTGGCAGAAAGAATGGTTGGAGTTCCCAAAAATTCCCTTATGATAAAATAAGAAATTCTCTTGAATGACTTTCTCATTTAACACTTCAAACATTTTGAACTGATAAAGGTTTAAATTAAATTATACTTTATTTCACAAAATTGTGGAACAAGCCAAGAGTAATTTAATTTAAACAGTAATATATGAAATTCTCCTAAAACTATAGCAATTAATCTGGAAAATTATACAAAACTGAAAGAAAAATTACTGGAAATTTCTAG